>JANHFM010008407.1:0-12058 GCA_032468115.1 Grayia smithii
ATTAACATTTTATCTAGATTAGTAAAATGTAATAAAATAAAAATGTTTAAATAATCTTTATTCAAATACCAATGTCTAGGCCATCTAACCATTGAAGTGCAGCAGACACTGGATTGGTATACACCCTCAGTTTATAGCTGGTCATGGTGTTATCTACAGTTTTATGTGGGACCTGCAGTCACACTGAGGTGAGTATATTATGCCCCCTTTATACAGATGGCAGATACTATCTGAGGTGCAAATCCTATTCAAGATTTTCCATTTCTGATGTGGTAGTTCCAAGTCTGGCATTTTTGTGGGATCATTTAAGTATCTTCCTATGACTAGGCATTGAGAAAACCATTTGGCTTTCCATTGGGAATTGATGTTAAAATTGCTGAGCAGATTTTGTAGAAGTGCCAGTGGGGGCTTCCTAAATTTGAGTTTTCCTGCTCATAAATAAGGAAGGTTGGCAAATACAGTGAGAATGAGTTGTTCATATTTTTTCTGTATTCTCTCACTAGTGCATCTTGTCTTCTTAAAGCTGGTATAATATGACTCAAAACAGGAAGCCAGCAAGTCAGAGTGGTTTTAATGCATTCGCTGATAATCCTCATGGTGTCGCTGAGTCTGGCATCTAACTTACTAGTAGGGCAGCTGTTGAGAAATACAGGGACAGAGCATTATACTGTGAAGTAGACCAACCCTAGTGCTGATGTCCTGAGGGTGGCCTCTGAAGTATCCATTTAGTTCTACATAAATTCTATAGCCCTAATGAGCAAATAAAATAAAATGTTATTTCATCCAATCAAAAACTATGGAGCAATTTAGGAAGTTGGCAAATTGAGTTTTAAGATGGGTTGTATGCTGCCCAGACCTAGCCTGAGATAAGATGAATTTTTTTTACAAAATATAATAAGAAAATAAAATAATAAATAACAAAGTGAAATGAAATAAATAAAATAAAGTAAATAAATGGAAAATTACATGAATGGAACTATGGGAAATCTTACAGACTGAAACCTATCCAGTGTGAGGAAATGAATTCTGGGGCAAATATAATTTGTGAAAATCAGATAACAGGAGACCTACAAGTGATATGGAGCCTTATTTTTGACAACAAATGCCCCAAATTGGTATCATGATTGCCCACAGACTTTGTAGCTTCAGCCCTGTAATAAATGTAATATTATTTACATGTTAACTTGAACAAACAAACAAACAAACAAAGTGCAAGTAAGCATTAGGTTCTCAGTTCTTAATTTTAATATTTTGTTTTTTCCTGGTGATGATTAATAGATATCACCTAGGTAATGCCTCTAAGGTCTCCCTCCTAGTGGTTTCATTATTTTAATTAATGAAGATTTTACAGTGATGATGTACATTCATTGAGATCATCACTAATTAAATTGTTAGAAGGAAAAACCAGATATCAGCCCAAGAAAAAACAAATAGCCAAGGATATGTCTCAGTCATAAGCAAGAGAATAAACTCTTTATTCAAACATTTAAAAACAACAGGAATGGAGGTAATAATTTCATTTTATTCCATGTTATAACATTTCATAATCTTCTTTATTATTTGTAATAGTTGTAGATATTTTTTGTATAACCATTTGAATGAATGAGTAAAAGTATCAAATCCATACTAAAATTAATATTTAATTTGATACTTAATATATATTTTAATGCAAACCTATGTATCTCCCTAGCATTCCAGTATCAACAATACTGATATAAAGAACAAGACTGCTGTATTGGAGTTTATCCTTGTTGGGTTATCTACAACAACTGAAATGCAGACCCTTCTCTTCTGGGTATTCGTTTTCATTTATGCTATGGCCCTAATTGCCAACTTTGTCCTCATTCTTACCATATACTCTTATAGAAAACTCCATATGCCCATGTATTTCCTCATTGTCAATTTGTCCTTGGTGAATGTATTCTCCATTTCAGTTACAATACCTAAATTGCTGCACAATCTTTTGACTGGAAGAAAGACCATCTCATTTTATGGATGCATTGCACAGGTCTATCTGTTTATCTGGGCTTTGGGAACAGAACTCCTCCTTCTGTCGTTCATGGCTTTTGATCGCTATGCTGCTATCTGTCAGCCTTTGCAGTACACTGTTATTATGAAGAAGGAAGTGTGTCTGGTCATAGCAAGTATTGTATGGATTTTTGGAATGATCAATTCTGGAATCCATGCTGGACTTACATCAAAGCTCTCTTTTTGTAACTCCAATATTATCAATCACTTCTTCTGTGATATACCCCCTTTATTGCAACTCTCATGTTCAGATACACGTGCAAATGAAACTATGGAATTTATTTCAGATGTGATATTTGGGATTTGCAGCTGTGGACTAACTTTCACATCATATTTTTTTATATTAAAAACAATTTTCTCATTGCGTTCCACTGAAGGGAAGAAGAAAGCCTTCTCCACATGTTCTTCACACTTCATTATAGTCAGTATTTTCTTTTCTTCAGTGATCTACACATATATCAGGCCCTCCTCAGTCTACACTCTTGATCAGGACAAGCTAATTTCCCTTCTTTATTCAGTGGTAACTCCAGTTGTTAATCCAGTCATATATTCATTGAGAAACAAAGATTTTATAGAAGGATTGAAAGCACTTATAAGGCGAATTAGGCTGCTCAGGTGACCTATATTTTGAAACACCAATCTGGAGAAAAAATATCTAGTAGACAAAAAGTCAAAACTTTCTCTTAAATAGAACATTTTTTTTCAATTGTTGTGTGTGTCTGTGTGTGTGCGCGCACACGCGTGTTCTCTAATTATATATCATAAATGTGTATATACATTATTATTATCTATAATAGCTTTTTCCTACTCAAAATACTAATATTTGTACAGAGTTCTATGAAACACTGATGTATATGTATGTGATGTGTGTGTGTGTGTGTGTGTGCTAAAGTTGAAAAATAGTTGGAATCAACAGATATGCCATCCAGAGCTCATTTGAATTATTCTCATTCAAATTGTTCCTATATTAGAGCATTTTCACTGAATAATCTTGGTCTCAATGGTAAATGATCTCACTCAGAACAGAGTCTTCACTCAGATGCATATGTAAAGTTCAAGCATATGAAAAGTTCTAATCAAGCTATATCTCCCCTTAGTCAATTTTATATCAATGTCTCAGTGGTTAAGCATTTTTCTTCTTGTTGTGCCATATCCATCATCGGACATTGGAGATCATTTTTATCAATATTTTTATCAACAGCCTCACGAAAAAGTTCTGCTGAGTTTCGTCCAAACCAGTCCCTTAGGTTTTGAAGCCATGATGTTCTTCTTCTGCCTGGACCTTGTTTGCCTTCAATCTTTCCTTGGAGGATTAAGTGAAATATGCTGTATTTTTCTGGGTGTCATATCACATATCCAAAATATTCTAACTTTTGCTTTTTTATGGTTTTGATGATGGTTAAGCATTAAGGCAATTATTTTACACTAATATTGTGAATCTTTTTGCAAGCACCTTGGGTTTCTGAATAATTTAAAAATTTTGCATGTTACAGAAGTCAAGTCATAACGTTACAAATTTAAGTATTTAAAGAATAACTTCATATTGTTCATATCACTTCATATAACTACATATAATGTTAGTTTTCTACAGAAAGGGAATAAGGCAAACAGGTTGCATGATATATTGTATGTGTGCATTTTGAATTTTTCTTCAAAGCAGCTAAAATGGTTGTACACAAGATGTGCTTATGAAGCATATCATTGACTCCTGGATCCCTTGCGAAGTGGCTCCCTCAATGAAATTTCTCTTTTAAATTCACACAGTTATAATGAATGTTGCTTTCTAAGGCTATTACAGCAAATAAAAATAGCTTGTCAGGTAGTGATCCTCAAACTAAAGTTGACAATGAAAACTTCACATATGAAAGGAGCTCTTCCTCCCAGGACCAAAGTGGCAACTAGCAAAAGGCTAAAGTTACAGGAAAAAAAAATCTTCTTTTTTGCATTTTCTCAGTAAAAGCAACTGAGTAATATTTCACGTTTTAATCCTGAATACTCTTTGATGTTTTAATTATTAAATATTTATTTATGTTTATAACTGTTAGATCGGGTGAATGAAGATTTAGAGAATGACTTTCCAACAACAGCTCTTTATTTATAATACTCTGCAACCAATGAACACTCGCTGGTAAAGCTTCCTTATATGCAATATCTCAACCAATCAGCATTTAGTATTTTCCTGCCCAAATGGTGGACCTTGGTGGAAACTTCCCGACCCAATGATTGACAGTCCCAATATCTAATAATAACTATTATAAAATTGTTATAACCACAGGACCAAATTGCACTGATTTTATCCTTTTGACATAATGTCCCAGTGTTTGAGAGAGAGAGAGAGAGAGAGAGAGAAAGAGAGAGAGAGAGAGAGGAGGGAGGGATGGAAGGACAGATAGAGAGATTGCAGAATCAGGGACTACAATTATTAAACAATAAATATGTATTTAATCACAGCTATTGGAAACCTGTTTAGTGGTGTGACAGAACAGGGATGACGAAGCTGTAACCTTTGTTACAGAAATTAATCTCATTGTTGATTTCTTCATGATACTGTAGTTGCCATGCTAGCTAGCTCTAATATACCATAAAGTAATCTGTATTTCCCTGCATTTCCTTTTTATCACAATCTACAGAAGATTTCTATACATGTATGTAGGAACTTATGTGTAAGTTCCTAAAGCAGAAAATCAATGCGCAAAATGGTGCTTTAAAATTGTTTGTTTAGACAACCTATATGGCCGCCCACTTATGGCAACTCCAGATGGTTTACAAAAATAAAATCCCAATTCAAAAACCAATACCCCCTTTCCCTACGAAACAACAATCAAATCAACCAACTTGACAAGCTCCATCACAGGCCCATTGACAAAATCATGTCTTTAAGATCTTTCAAAAGAGTGTCAAAGTGGGGGACAATCCAGTGGTGAAATCCATTTTTTTTTTACTACCAGTTCTGTGGGCATAGCTTTCTGGGCATGGCAGGGGAAGGATACTCCAAAATCTCCATTCCCAGCCCACTTCAGGGGAAGAATACTGCAAAATCCCCATTCCCTTTCCACTTCCGGGGGAAGAATATTGCAAAATCTCCATTCTCACCCCACTCTGGGCTTAGCCAGAGGTGGTATTTGCCAGTTCTCCAAACTCCTCAAAATTTCCACTACCGGTTCTCCAGAACCTGTCAGATTTCACCCCTGGGAAATGATGTTGTACCAAGAGAGAGCCACTATACAAAAGGCCCTTCTTTTTGGTCCCACCAGATGGACCTCCTTAATAGAGGGAGCCCATATCCTGCCTTCCTACTCTCAGGTAGTTATAACTGGCAAAAGACAGATAACCTGGTCCCAAGATATGGAGAGCTTTAAAGGTGACAATCAACAACTTGAACTGATAGCCAATTCAGTTCTTGCAAGAGAAGTTACATATGGGCAAATCTAGACTTGCACAAAACCATGCAGTTCACCATATTTTGCACCAACAAAGCTCCTGATACTTTTCTAGGACAGACATGGCAGTAATGAAGTCTGGAGTTGACTAGGGCGCGGGTGACTGTGAGCAGGGATATTTAGGTTATCTTTCAGGAAAAAGAATATATAACAAAACTTGCTTCAAAATTAAATCATTTTTCTCTGGCAACAAAAATACAACAGAAATTGGTTTCAAAATTAAATCATGTTTTCTATCTATAAGACTAACTGGGGAAGTAGGAATACCATATTTCTGTATATTTGTTCTGTGTTTATATCTGTAAAGTAAGCAGATTTTCTAAACAGCTGATTATTTGGAAATGCTGCCTCATCCCAGAAGAACTAAGCTGAGTAACACTACTCCTAACATTTCCTTCTCTTCAAGATGCTAGAAAGTATCAACAGTCAATGCACATAACATTAGAAAGAGTTGGATTTAAGTTAATCATATGAAGAGTAGATTATTGCCATTTATATGATTTAAGTTCTCTTTTATTTCAATAACATAATATATACATGACTAAGTTGCTACAGAATTTCATCTACCTTGAAAGAAAAAAAAACACAACAAAATTGCCCAACAATAATGATTCATTAATATAATTGCACAAGAAAATTCTGCAAAGCCTAATTGGAACAATTATGATGAAGCCCCCGAGATCACAGCCTCATTTGCATCCTGATTTATGTAATGCAAGTTTCAACTCATCACTGCTTGATTCACAAACAAGATTTATAACAAGACAAAGCCAATTGTGAAAGGCTACTATGATGTAGAAGTGATTAAGAATTGAACTTTGCCAGATGCCAGTGCTGACATTAATTGTAAATTCACAAAGGGGGAAATGCCATAAGTTTCAACAATGATAAATTTGAAGGCAAGTATTTCATATAATTATTTTCCTTCATTCCAGGTACTTCTATACTTCATATGTGAAGTATCAAAGAGTCTTAAGGCATTTGCTATATGATGATGGACAAAATAATTTCACTGGCATCTAGATTTGGAATTAAAGTGAGCCTAAATCATGAGTGTCAGTTTGGTGTAGTAGATAAGACATCAAAGTAGAAACTGAGAGACCATCAGTTCTAGTCCTTAGAATTTAGGCCCAAATCCAGCTGAATTACCTTGGGCCAGTCACTTTCTGTCAGCCCTAGGAAGGAGGCAATGGTCAAAGGAAACTTCTGAAAAACCTTACAAAAAAGATTTCAGGGATTTATCCAAGCAGTCTCTAAGAATCAGACATGATTGATATAACAACAATGAAATTTAATTAGGGTGATTTGTTGGGAATCATTAACTTCATAAGTAACCCAAGACCCACATATTATAGTTAACTGCTTTACTACAATGGATCTATTTCCAGCCCATAGCAATAAATATTGTTAGTAATTTGCTTTTTCATGGTAACTTGAGTCACCTTGAGAATTTAACCATTTCCAAAATTGGAAATTCTTCAATGCATATTCTTTCAGAAATTCACCTTGAATTGCCCCTTGAAGGTATGGAGACTTCCTCTAAGTGAGGTGAAACAAAAAGAATACAGCTCCTTGTCTTTCCTTTGGGAAGTAAGGAGTCCCATTGATTCGTACAGGTGTTCATTATCAGCAGAAGGAAACTGAAGAATCTATTTGAATCCTTGTACGGCACTAGTAAGACTAGCATGCAATTATATGCAAGTCTGTATAAGAAGTCCATGGGTAAGGGAATTGAATGGGGAAAAATGTCCCCCTGCATTATGAGAATTAAGAGCTGCATTTCTCCTCTGGAAAACAGCAAACATTCTAGTGCTTTGTTCTCTGAAAAATGAGCATCAGTTTCTCAATACTTCATTTGAACATTTTTCAATATTGAAAGGTAGACAATGGGGCAGGAGAGTTATGGAATGTTAAAGATCAATAAATATGATTTATGAAGAGTATTTAGAAAGTATAATTGATCCAGAATGCAGCAGCGCAGACAAATTTAGAAGCCCCTAGGGTAGCAATTGTAATATCACAGTTATGCAAATTCTGGGTGCAATTCAAGCTGTTGGTTATTACCTTTAAATGTCTTTATGTCATGGGTCCAGTATATCTGTGCAACTATCTTTTCTCAATGAGATTATCTTGCCCCATTCATGTTGGCAAAAGTGTTCTACTGCAGATCCCATCAGTCAAGTTTCTGGTGGAATCCAGGAAAAGAGACTTTTCTGCCATTGCTCTTGCTGTTTGGAACTTCTTGACTCAGGAGGTAAAATCTGTCACCTTCCTAAAAAGCATTTCCCTTTCTTAATCCTTTATAAAATAGCTATGCCACTTGGCATGGATCCTGAAGGAGATGCTGCTAGCTAGAGGTAGTTGGTTCAGAGTAGGTACCCTACCTCTACTTTCCACAGTCTTGTTTTTTTAGTTGTTTTAATTTCTTTAATTTTAATCCCTTTTATATTTATAATTGTTGTGATATATTGCTTTATCATGAAGTTGTCTAAACCAATAAATGACAGTGAAAAAATTGATAAATAAATACAACTAAATATTATTTAGATCAGTGTTTTTCAAGCTTGTCAGTTTTAAGATGTGTGGATTTCAACTCCCAGGATACTTTTATGGTCCCTCTTCTAGAGGTATAATCACTTTATTTCATTAAGTATTTCAAAATGTCCACATTAATATAATCCTTCATTCATACTCATAGAAAGCAATTATCTTCCAAATGTCAGTTCAGAAAAAATTAAGCAAGTAAGCATACTCCTAAATAATAAGAAACAGCTTCCATCATAAGAAAGAGCTTCCTATTTATTCTTCTACCTGTAAGTTGAAGAATGTCATATCTTAACTTTTTCATCTTCCTTCTCTTTTGTACAAAGTATCTAAACAGAATTAATAAAATTTAAAAAGTAGAATTATCATATAATGGCAAAACACGAGTGAACAATTCATATAATTCTATTTAACACTACAGTTACTTTTGGGGGGTCTATAAAAGTGAAAAAAACAGTGGAGGTAAAGAAATTTAGCACCTTAATCTGTATTAAGGTAATTTTCAGTGCTAGAAGAGCTAAAATATTATGTTACAAATTGTAACATAATATCTTATCACTAAAGCTTCTATTTATTAATTATTACACATTCCTAAAATATACTAGAAACATTCTTTTTAAAAAATCATTAAGAATTTAGTGAATCTCAGTTCTGTTGATTACCACTGATATTACCAGAACCATAAGGATTCAGAAAGACCCAGGTTCATCACTATTATAAACTATTGATAATGGAAGATTTTCCATATTTTAAAATAATCAATAAAATAATCAGATTTCAATTTTTGATGGAAAATTAAAAGAGGTAGGAAGGAACTGAAAAATAGCTGGATAAATTGATTATGGAACTATGTTGATTATTATAGAAAATCATGTATCTCTTTAGGATAACAGCTACAACAATATTGAAATAAAGAACAAGAATGCCATACTGGAGTTTATCCTGGTTGGGCTATCTACAACAACTGAAATTCATATACCACTCTTCTGGGTATTCATATTCATCTATGTTACAGCCCTCACTGCCAACTTTATTCTTATCCTTACTATATGTACTTTCAGGAAACTCCACACGCCCATGTACTTCTTCATTGTTAATTTGTCCTTAGTGAATGTTATCTCTATTTCAGTTACCACTCCTAAATTACTCTATGGTCTTTGGACTGGAGAAAAAATCATCTCATTTTATCGATGCATTGCACAGGGCTATCTGTTTATATGGGCTTTGGGAACAGAACTTCTGCTTCTCTCCTTTATGGCTTTTGATCGCTATGCAGCTATCTGTCACCCTTTGCAGTATACTATGATCATGAGGAAGAAGGTGTGTGCTTCCATAGCTATTGGAGTATGGATTGTAGGATTGGTCAATTCCTCTACACATTCTGGACTTATATTACAGTTGTCTTTTTGTAATTCCAATGTTATCAATCATTTCTTCTGTGACATACCTCCATTGCTGCACCTGTCATGTTCAGATATAATTCTAAATGAGATTGTTTTATTTTCCTCAGATGTTATATTTGGGATTGGTTGTTGTGGGTTGACTCTAACGTCATATTTTTTTATAATTAGAGCTATCTTCAGAATCCGTTCCACTGAAGGGAAGAAGAAAGCATTTTCTACCTGCTCTTCACATTTTATTGTAGTCAGTATTTTCTATTCCTCTGTCATATATACTTACATTAGGCCCTCTTCAGCCTATTCTCTAGATCAAGACAAACAAATTGCTCTTCTTTATTCAGTGGTAACTCCTGTGGTTAATCCAATCATATATTCCCTGAGAAATAAAGATTTCAAGGTAGGATTGAGAGCACTCAAAAGACAATTAGACTGCTCAATTGATTCAATACTGAGCTATATTCTACAGTGCAATTCTGGGAAAATCAGAATTTCTAATGAATAGATATAATGCATATATTGAAAAATTTTAACCAGAAAATATACATGCACACATATGCACACACATGTGTGTGTGTTTACAAAATTAATTGATAATATAAATGTATATATACAAATAATTCTTTGGAACCCTTAATAAAGTTTTATGTTCTTCCAGCAACCACTAAAATTAAGACAGCAGCATACTTCAATTTGCAAAATTTAACAAGCAAATTGGTACAAAACACAAGGGAAAATTATGAGTGGCATTAGAAACAACATACAATCAAGAAAATTCATCCAACAATGGGTCAATTTACTTTACCCCAGAGCGTGGGAAAATATTTAATAGCTTTCTGAATATGATCTATATAGGAGCCATCTTGATCTCTGGAGATAAATCATTCCACAAGGCAGCTGTCATAAGGGAGAAGGCATGCTTTCTGTCACTGCTTAAGCAATGGGACTCAGAGCAGAAACAACTACAGAAAGATGCTCCCTTATATAATCATTGTCTATGCTATGAAGGACTTTATAGGTGGTAAATGGCACTGTTGATCCAAATTCTGATAATTCTGCTGCCTGGTTTAAGGATTCTTTGTCGAAATGCCAGAAATAAAATTCAGGCTTCAGAGTTGTATAAACCTTGATAAAGAAACCACAAGCTTACAGGATCACAACTACAGGATGCAAGCACAAATATTTTTGTAACTTTTGTATCTTATCTCTAGTAAGCAATGTTCACGTTAGGTAACCAAGTAAAACTGAAACCTATATATGCTTGCTTAGAATTTCATTTGGAATTTTTCCAGCCTTATTAGAGGACATACCTTCGTCCAGCACTAACTCTGTCCAGCACTCAATAAACATGTGACTTAGAGAGAGAATCTTTGGTTTTCTGCCTTTTTGTTCATGTTGAGCCACATTTGGTCTCTGATTAACAACACCTTGAATTGCAACAAAAAAACCAACTGATAATCATTACAACATTAAGGGGAGTTATGTGCACAACATAAGGTATGATCAATATTGCCTATAGCACTAAATTCTGGATTAACAGTAGCTTCAAGAATAGCCTCATATAATATACTTAACTAATCTGTTCATGAGATGATTAGAATATGAGTAACTGTCTGAAAGGCATTGAGGTCCAGAAAATGGAACAAGAAACATCTGTGCAAAGGCCACTTGGACAAAGCTACAATCTGATCTTTGAGCAGAAGTGGCAGTCCAAGATGCTACTAAGTTGTGTACCAACTGAGGAAGTACCAGTCCTTGCAAGACAAAAATTCAAGATACCTAAAGCTAGGTAGCCCAAATATTTGTTGTCCCTCAGTCTTATCAGGATTAAGTTTAAATCTGTTCCCTCAAATCCAGACGCACAGCATCCAAGTATTATAACCAGTGCCATGTTTAATGTGATTTTTTTTTCCATATGTGTAGCTTACTTTAGGGTCTGCATTGCCACTGTAAAATAACAGAAGATTTTTTATAAAACAATAAATGATAGTTTAAGTTGCAAGATATTTTCACGATTAGCAGCCAAAAATCCATAAGATACACCCCAAAGTGTCCAGGAAGGATATGGTTACTCTCAGGAGTTTCTATGAAAGTTTCCAGAATAGGAAATTTATATGCAAAATGATAGCCTAAAATTATTGTTTGAATCCCTGTTAGAGGGAAAACAAATGAAGTAAAATGTTATTAATTAGCTTCAGGACTAAATGAAGAAGATCCATTATTTCTGTGTATCTAGTTTTTTTTATTCCTTAAAAATAACTTATTTCCACTAAAAGTACATTTGTTAAAAAAACATATTATGAATGTACAAACAGCTAGTTTGTAAATATTATCCAATTCTAGCAAAACTAAGTTCAATAGCATTGCTCTTGGAATTCTCTTCTATTCAGAGAGTTCCAAGGTTCCAAACAGTCAATACAAGCAAAATATGAGCTAGATTAATAGTTATTCATATGAAGAGTAAAATTCTGGACATCAGTAGGACTTGTGTTCTCTTAATTTCTATACTTCTACTTCAATTAAAATTTCATTAGACCTGAACCTCACACAAATATACAGAGCCTTGGTGGTGCACTTAGCTAGTGCACTGCTAAGTGTTTCCACTTAGCTCCACTTGCCTGTAATTAGTGCAAGTTCGAATCTCACCAG
>JANHFM010008408.1:21162-32428 GCA_032468115.1 Grayia smithii
GTACTATTCTTGCTGCGGTGGTGATGTGTGTCAACAAGTATTGGTCATCCTTCTTAATTTTGTCTGATATTAATCCCGGTAGAAATAATTCCAGCTTCTTTTGTATTTTAATTTGTAGAATTTCCTCTGACCATCTATGAATCCTGGTCCAGAATTTCTGAATTTCGGGGCAGAGCCACCAGACATGGTAGTATGTTCCATCTCCATGTGTACATTTCCAACATCTAGGGGATCTTATAATTTTTTTTGCCACCAAAAAAGTCACCAGGTCTTATTTTTGGGTAATGTCTTCCACTGACTCACCTTGCAGTGACGGCCTTGTTTTGCCATCAGAGGCCTTCAGGAGAGGTCTTTGCAGCCAAGAAATGAGCTCCAGATTGACATGTGTGGTGCCCCCGGCCTCTGTTTTGCTGTCAGAAGCCTTCAGGAGAGGCCTCTGCAGCTGAGAAATGGGCTCTGGATTAGCATCAATCTGGAGCTCTTTTTTCGGCTGCACAAGCTTTTCCTGAAGGCCTCTGACAGTGAAAAACGGAGGCCACGGGGCATCGCATATGACAATTCAGAGTTCTTTTATCGGCTGCAGAGACCTTTCCTGAAGACCTGGCTGCTGCTGCCTCATTGAGAGGTGAGGTGCCTGGAGGAAATGAAGGATTAATTATTTCCTCTTGGGTATTTTTGTATTGGGGCATCCAAAAGAGGGCATCGGTGAGGAAATTCTTCCCCCCTGGCAAGTATCACAGGGTGAAGTTGAACCAATTAAAATACTGCACCTATCTCACTTGCTTACGGGACAGCTTCCTCAGGGTTTTTAAAGCTTCCAACATAATCTTACTGCCTTCTAGGAATTGCCTCCAAGTCAGCCGCGCATATCAAATGGCATACACTTCCTTCTCCCACACTGCCCAACAGTGATAGGCAGGGCTATCTGTGCAAATGAGGGGATGGATTGGTGGTTGACGTTGTTGAAGCTCTGCAGTTGTTTCTGGTTGAGGAGCTTCCCGCTCCAGAATAGCCTTCACCTTTCTGGGGTCCATCTCCACTCCCTCACTGGATATACAGTATTCCAAGTAGTCTAAACTGGTTTTGTGGAAGTCACACTTGGATAGTTTAGAATAGAGCTTGGCTTTCAATAGTTTTCTTAGCACCTCCCACACTAATTTCACATGGTTTTCCATTGTCTCAGAATAAATGAGGATGTCCTGAGGTACACCAATACCCCCTTGTACAGGTGCTTATTCAGTACTTTGTTGATTAGTTGCATGAGCACCACTGTTGCTCCCTGCAACCCGAAAGGCTTCACTCAGAATTGGAAACATTGTAAGGGACAATTGAAAGCAGTTTTCCATTCATCGCCTTCTCTTATTCTTATTCCATAGTACACTTCTCTCAGGTCCAGCTTGGTCAACACCCTTCCCTTGGGGTTCATGAACTATTACCGCATGTTTGTTCCCCACTTAACTGCTCCCCTTTTTAATCTCAAGAAAGGGGAAAAGTTCCGTTGGTGAGCAGGGATCCTTCGATGCCTTGAAGACCGCCTTTGCCTCCAAGCCCATCCTCAAGCATACTGATCAGTTCCGGCTGTTTGTGATGAAAACAGACGCATCAGATCCAGATAATTCCACACCTGGCTCAAGAAGTAGGCTTGTTTCTCCGGCCACACACCCAACAAAGCTTTTAGAGGCGGGGTCTCCCAATCATCCCAAACTATGTTTCCCCCCAAATAAAGCCCTAGCTTGATTTTTTACACATGCGTGCAATATAAGCTGTATCCCCCCAAAATAAGACCCCTGATGGTGGAGCTGCTTACCTTCAGACAGTTTCAGCCAGGCCTTGCACACCCCGACACCTGCTTTGCCAGCCCACTTCTTTTGTGGCCGCTTGTGTGTCACTCCTGGCCTCCTTTTCGGTGTCAGAGGCCTTCAGGAAAAACCTCTGCTGCCAATAAAAGAGCTCTGGATTGACATGTGCAGCACCCCCTGGTCTCCATTTCGCTGTCAGGGCAGCCTCAGCCAGCTGACTGCATGCTGTGTGAACAGCTAAAAGAGGCACTGAAGGAAGATGAATGGCTCAGAGATCACAAAGTCAACCTGATAATGAGGGACGACCTGGCGTGGAAGGGAGATGAGCTGTGTGTTCCAGCCAGCCAGAGGACCCAAATCCTACAAAGGAGCCATGACATAAAGCCAGCTGGACACTTTGGGTTTGTAAAAACCCTTCATCTGGCTAAAATATAATTCTGGCAAAGAAGGACATAGAGAACTATATAACCAGCTGCCCAGTGGTCTACAGAGATTCTCAGTCATCCAGGTCATGGTTGTCCCAAAGGTGCTTTTTTCAGGAGGAAACTGGACTTTGTCTTTTCTTTTGAAGATGCTTCATTTCTCATCCAAGAAGCTTCTTCAGCTTTGACAGGACAGTGAGTAATGGAAATGAAAGCTGCCCAGTGTGTGCATCTATGAAACAATTGCCAGGGGTTGCTACCCCTAGCAGACCATGGGAGGAAATCACCATGGATTTCATAATGGAACTGCTGGAGAGAAATGGAAGCACCATAATCTGGATTGTTGTTGACTTGTTTTCAAAACAAGTGCACTTCATCGCATGCCCGAAGCTTTCCTCATCCCAGAGGTTGGCCAAATCTACCGGCTGCATGGACTCCCAAGATGCATTGTCTCAGACTGGGGGTGGGTTGGGTGCAGTTTACAGCAAAGTTTTGGTGGGAGTTCCTAAAGCAAATAGGGTCAGCTCAGAGACTTAGTTTGGGGTTCCATCTGTGCACTAATGGGGTGACAGAAAAAAGTAACACAATGGTGGAGCAATACCTACATTGCTATGTAAACTATCAGCAAGCCAACTGGGTGGAGCTCCTACCTTTCGCAGAAGTGGCTTATAATAACTTGGTGCATAGCAGTACTGGATTTACCCCTTTTAAAGTAATCATGGGGGTTAAATTTATATCAATGCCAGAGTTTCTGAGGGAACCTCCTTCCTCTACTGAATGGACAATACAATAGCTGAATGGACGGATGTGCAGAAAGCCCTGAATACAATCAGGGAGTAGCAAGAGAGACAGGCTGATCAGAAGAGAGCCCCTCAGAAAGAGCTCAGAATCAGGGAGTTTACCTACCAACACTTAAAGCTAAACCAACTTTGTAAGAAACTGGATCTTAAGTATATAGGTCCATTCCCAATTGTTTGGATCATAAACCCAATTACTGTGGAGTTGGCCAAGGTACTCGGGCGAGTCCACCCAGTGTTCTACTGCAGCACCGAGACTGATGACATGTAGTTCCATTGACTATATCCATTTGGTGATGATGCTATCAATTCTACATTTTTATCTTAACAAGAATTGGAATTACCAAGCTCAGTTTGGCTCATTGATAAGAGCCGGCTTAATAACGTGAATTAAATCTTTATGATTTGGTCATATAAGTTAAGTTTTGTTGCCCATTTAGCCTGGGTTTTGTGAACCACTGTGTTGTGTGCATTGCTTGGTGTACAGAGTTGCGTACAGAAAATAGCAGAGAAGCACAGCTGGGGGGTCTTGCTCCGCTGCTTCCCCAGGAGAGCAGCATGGCATCCTTTGCCCTCTAGAGTTGCTAGGAGAGGGAGCTGCTGAAGGGGCACTGGGCAGAAGCGGCTCATTTGTGCTGTTCAGTTCCCCCAGCCTCACTTCTTTCTACGGTTTGGTGCTTTCCTTCCTTCCTTCCTTCCTTCCTTCCTTCCTTCCTTCCTTCCTTCCTTCCTTCCTTCCTTCCTTCCTTCCTTCCCACCCGCCCTATGATGAGGGGAATAACACTCAAGATGCAACTGGTGGCTTGAATTTCCTTGGGGAACGGATCCCAAGGGCTTCCCTCCTTCCTCCCAAGTGTCCTGAAGAGTTGCTCAACCATTTCCGCAAAATCCTGCGGGTCAAAGTCCTGCGTCCAGAGGTTAAGGACTTCCCAAGGACTTTCGCCCCGAGTCAGCTGACCTGGGAGAGGAAGGAAGTTCACCCCTTCTGACCTCCGTCTTGCACTTAATAGCCGCTTGGTTTCGTGGCCGGAGGCCGTCAATCCTCGGACCGAGAACACCGGCTGGCCGCCTGTCTCCAAAGAGGCCAAGGATAAAAACGGCGGGGGCGGAGGGGGGGGGAAAGGCGCGCTAAAGGTCCTGCACTCCCACCAGAGCCTCTTTCTGGATCGGAGAGGAAAGTCCTTGAACCCGGGTTGTCCTCCTGCCTGCACGTTTGGAGAGCCACGAAAGGGTCTTTTGGAGAGGGGCCCGCCCGCCATGAATTACTAGGAGAGAAGCCGCCGCCGCCGCGGGGCTTTCTTGGCTTCTGGCTAACCCAAAGCAGGAGCCGTGTCGCCCGCACCAAACCCTCCTCCCGACGACCCTACACCGCCCCTCCCCACCCCCGAGTGGCTGCGTCAGGCCGCGTCCGCCGGCAGGAAGCACCCGGGCTCGGGGAAAGTCCCTGGCAGGAGCCCCGCGCTGTAGGGGGAAAGCCCCGGGGGGCTTCGAGGAGGGCCGCGCTCTCCGCCTTGGGCGCCGTCTCGTGCTAAGCCGCCCTTGGCCAAGCTGTAGGAGGACCGCTTGGGAGGTGCCGCCCACCCGGAAGCCTCCCCAGGATTCAGCGCCAAAGGAACCGGCAAGCCCCGTCATTTTCTCGCCAGCTGCAGGTTGAGAGTTCCGACGGTAATTTAGAAATCGGCTCCGTCCCGGAAAAAAAATCGGCTTTTTGTAGTTTGGACCTGACCTCCCCCCCCCCTCTGGCCGTTGCAGGGGGGTCGTTGGATGAAGCGCCAAATAGAAGACCCAATACCTCAACCCACCCGTCGATCTGTCCCGCTCATGGGCAATCATAACGGGACCCACCTAATTGCGTGCATTGTTCTTAAGCATCTTTACCCTCTACCTTCCACGTGTAGCAAAGTAAGTGTGAACTGCTTTGCAAATCATCACACAAGCCGGATTGCCTGTTCCTGCCTAAGGGTGGCCTTAGGAAAGTAAATGTTCAAAGCTTCAGGTCTTCCTAACTTCCTCCTTCCTCTGGATGCAGGCCCGCTCAGTTACTGGCCGACGGGTTTGACCCCAGCTCAGCTATCCTGGAGGGGAGACGCGTTCCTGTAGCCTTCCTAGCATCCCATGGCCTCCTTCCGAAGTCTCTGGGGCACGGCAGAGGGCACCTGTGCCCTACCCTTCTGCTTTGAGGAGGTTTGCATCAGCTAAAGAAGAAGAGCCAAGTGTGGTTTTAGCATCCAAAGCTTTGATTTGTACTCTGGAAAGACTTTATCGTTGAAGAAAAGAGACAGCCATTCCAAGGTTCAAGGTTGGTTTATTTTTTACTTGATTGCAACTCTGCCTAGGGCAGAATAAAGGGAGACCAACCATCACCAAAGCAGCCTCAGCTCAGCATTTCATTAAAAACTATGACTTGTAATTTACAAGTGCTAAATTGTAAGATTATAAATGATTACTAAAAAGCATTTTGCTTACTAACACGAAACACCACATTTCTGTGATGGATCATAATTAACCAGATACAACAGGGTTTCTTTGGTCACATGGCCTCCTCAGCACATGGTGCTGGCATGGCTGACCGATCTTCAGGGCACTTGGCAGGGAGAGCAGCAGGGCCTGGTGGCATTGCCAGTTGTCCGCAGGGACTTATGCCCTGCTTCTCCCCCAGGCAGAGCCCCTGGGATGACTTCAACATCAACCACTCCAAAGAACCACTCAAGAGACCGATGCAATGTGCATCAACCGATCAACTGATCCCGGCCTGCAAGTGAATCACTTATTCTGAAAAGGGCAGGACCAGGAACAATTGTTGCAAATTCATTACCGAAGGATCTGTAACTGCCCATATTGGATTTGCCAATCCTCAAGACTGAGCTGATAGAAAAAGATAAGCTAAACATGCCTCCCACCCTCAAGTTTCCAGTGGGCCTTTCTACAGCCACTGAGAAAGTGGTGGAGTTGTCTTCTGTCAGCAGACAAGCAAGTTGCACAAAACAGCTGCCACTAAAAGGGCTCCCCAACAGTCGATTCAAGGAAGTCCCTTTGCTGGAGATCTTCCTGGTTTCACATTAATGCGTTTTGCATTTAGTCTTGGGATTTGTACTCTGAGCTTAAGATATAAACTTGATTGTTAACGCTAACATTGCTAAGATGCCCCATGGAGCATTTTCAGCACTACTGCTCCATCTCAGGGCAGAAGCCACAACCCTCCGAGAAGAGTTGCAGGTGCCCTGCATGCAGGACTTGCCTGCCATCAGCAGCACTGGAGGAGGAGAAGGGATGCAGAGTGCCTCACGGCTTGTCCCAGGAAAGAGGAAATAACATGGAGGCCTTAGATATTTTGAAATCTTACTCTAGAAGAGTGACACAGAACTTTGGGGAACTGAAATGACAGCTGATTTTTGGCTTGAAACAAATGTTATGCTTCACAATCCAAGAAGGTTCCAGACCAAGGAAAAGGAGACCACTGGAACAACCACACCAGCAGAGAGGGGGAGGAAGTCCTTCCAGAATTCCTCTCCTACTCTCCTGGGCAGACACTGTCCTTTCCACAAGCATCAAGCTCTTGGGGTACAGAGAACAATACCCCAAACCTGAGTAATGGACCTCAGAATTGTTTTCCAGCCGGGCAACGAGGAGAGACCACCACTACACCCGTTGGGCTGCTCTCTGCCTTGGGCTGAAGAAGGAAGCATTTCCCGGCCACCTGGAAGTAGGGCAAATAGGATGCAAGTCTTCATTCCACACAGTACATCCTGCAGGCCCTGGAGCTTTTTCCTCCCTCCGATTTCTTTTGTGACCGGCTACGTCCCCCTGCAGCCATTTGGGGAACAGCTATGGTTGTAAATCATATCTTCTTCTCTGGCCCGCTCCAATTCTGGCTGGGCCATAGCCAGAAAGCTTGGGACTTCCTCCATGTTCCTTTCCATATCAACCTCTTCTGAGCAGCCACCGTCAGGAGCAAAAGACACACTCACTGCCAGCAAGGCCGTGCTGCCTGCATTCTGCCTGGCACAAACCAGACAGCCAGGCTTCATGCAGCATGAGAAAATGGCTCAGCATTGTGGTTCCTGGGCCACTTTCTTGGACTGCTTGAGGCAGACCTTTTCATCCCACCTGAGCCACCAGCAAGCCTGGTGTCTGCCCTCCATGAGTGGCTGCTGGATAATGGTCTAAACTGCAGGCAGAAAAGGACATTTTGCCCCACCCTAGAATTGGGCTTCTCTCCTCTGGCCGTGTCACACCCCAGGGTGTTGGGTCTTGTATGTAAGGATTTCGGCAGCCAGCTGCTGTGGGTCCAACAGGTGTGGGAAGCGGCTCATGACGGTGTCCACCAGGTGAGGATGGAAGATCCCACAAAGCTTGACATGCACTTTTGCACGCTCTTCTGCAAAATTGTCAGGAGTGGCCCAATGACATGAGGAGTCCTTGTAGGCCAGGCAGGGAGCCCTTGGCAGGTCTTGGTGCACTGCAGGCCCTGGATGGTACGGCTCGGACCAGTACTCACGCCCAGGGCCCAGAGAAGCACTGGTGGCCACATTGTAGCCAGGAAAGGAGTGAGGAGCAACCTGTTCAGATGGGGATGGCAGGAAGCTCTGAGGCAGGTACTGGCTGTACCTCCTGGATTCTGGGCCAGGAGGGACCCGATAGGCAGGCACCTGCCCCCTGCAGCTGCTCCCCGCAAGCAGCTCTTGCTGGGCCCATTTGACAGGACTAGCTGAGGGACTGGGCCACATTTCAGAGAGCTGGCTCTCAAGGGAGCCAAGTCCTGAGTCAAGGTGGTCTTGAGAAACATGGGCAAGGGAGTCCCTGGGAGGCAGCTGGTACTGATCTGAACTCCTGTAACTGTGGCTCTTCCCGGCTGTGATCCCATGGGCACTGAGGAAGAAGAGTGGCACATCGCCATGTCTAATGTGAGGGGAAGAGCTTGTCTTCTCAGCCAAGGCCTTCTGCAGGGGAACTTTCTCACTCTCTGCAGGTGCAGAGCCCCAGAACTCCCCATGGGGGGGCCTCCAGCTCCTCCTCTCCTCCTTTGTGGCTGGCATAGTCCTGGTGATGGAGAGCCCAGCGTTGGCCCGGAGCTCATCAGCAACAGAGCGCTGCAGTTGGTGCGGCCGCTCAGGATGGTAGAACTTACACTTGATTCCATAGGTGCACTTCTTGCCTGCAAAGAGAAAGGCGAGCCATGTGACAGGTGTCCACCACCCCAAACCCTTTAAGCTGTTCTGTCCCGAGCAGAGGAGAGTGGCCTCACCATATGGGCACTGCTGCTTCTTGTGCTCGGGCATTGCTGGTGTCTTTCTCAGGAAATTATCCAGGCTGGGTCCATGGCGCCCCAAGGGGTCATCGGGAGGCATGAACCTGGGGAGCAGAGGAACCACATCCATCAGGAGCTACAAGTCCCAAGGCCGGGCCTAGCCCTTCCCCATCTGCCAAGGCAACAGTGTGTGCCATAATGCTGGGAGTCCCACCAACTCCACCGCTTCCTGAAAGGCTGCTGCCTGGGCATGGTGTCAGCTCAAGTTGAAGAAGCAGGCAGACTGCGAATTAGAAGGGCACTTCCTAGCCAGGAACCTCATGTCCCAGAATTCTTAGCCATAGCTTTGGGGGCTCGTCTTCACCCCCTAGGACCCTGATCGGTCTCATGGCCAACCTCCAGCTTTCCTCAAGGCCAACGACTTACTTGTCATTGACAAAGGAATACATCAGCAAGCGTTCTTCAATGAACTTCTTCCACTCTGGCCTTTCTGCTTGCAGATCCCGGTAGACATCATTGGAAACCACAATGCCGTCTGACTCCCAGGCCAGCTTCACAATGAAGCGGTCATCGTAGCAGACCACTCGCTTGCCTGCCACTCGCCGGGAAGGAGTGAAGACAAGGATGTTCTTCTTCTCGAGGTCATGGAGGATGTGCTGGTCTGCAGGAAGAGGTAGTGAAGTCATCCCCACTGAGGCTTCTTACATAGGAAAGATAAGGTGAACCAAACTGTGGGTGTTCCAGATAGCCCCTTAGCAGGGAGAGGCCCTATCTGCCAAATCATTTCCTTCCTTCCTTTCTTCTAGTCTTTGTTTGCCTAGATGTCCCTCTTCCTCTTCCTCCATGTTTTCTTCCAGGCACTGTCTCCCATAGCTTTGCCCTTAATTTAAATGTCTAAACAAGATTATGCTTTAGAGTAGGGGGCTGCAACCTTGGCAACTTTAAAACCTGTGGACTTCAATTCTCAGAATAGCTGGCTGAGGAATTCTAGGAGTTGAAGTTCACAAGAAAGTTGCCAAGGTTGAAGACCCTGCTTTAGAAGGGTCAATCCCATGGTCTTCCTGATGCTTTGGTCAGCAGCAAAATTTGGGGAGCGACCTCTTAAAGCTACTGAGAAGCAAAATTCCCACCGGAGGGATAAGAAGCAGTTAAGTGTCTCCCCATCCTGAGGAAGAAGCACAGGGGCCCACCACTAACCTGCATCAATGGATGACGGACAGCTGCCTAAGGCCACCTTATTACCTGTGATGGCGACATCAGAGCGTGGATGCTCTTTTCTCCAAGATGGGACGAAGACCGTGACATCCTTGTGTCCTCGATCCAAAAACCAGGTCACAGCCAGCTGGATGCCTCGGCAGGAGAAGGTGTCCTTGTCTCCATGACTGCAAATGGAACAGAATTGCAGGTTCAGAGCGCTTCCCCCACTTGGCCTCATATACTAGCATCCAAGAGACGTTAAGCAGCCATAGGTGACGGGCAGCCCTTCCAAAGTCTCCCACTGGTCATGCTTCACTGCCCTTCTGCTGTTCACAACCAAGCCAAGTTGGCTCAACAATGGAGAGAGATCTGGGCCCAAACTCATTCAACCATGGCAGAAAATTGACTCTGATTGTAACAGAATAACAAAGTAACAGAGTTGGAAGGGACCTTAGAGGTCTTCTAGTCTAACCCCCTGCTCAAGCAGGAGACTCTACACCATTTCAGACAAATGGCTGACCAATCTCTTCTTAAAAACCTCCAGTGATACAGCATCCACAATTTCTGAAGGCTAGCTATTCCACTAGTTAATTGTTCTCACTGTCAGGAAATTTCTCCTGAGCTCTAGGTTGCTTCTCTCCTTGTTTATTTATTTATTTAAATTTTTATGCTGCCCATCTCCCAAGGGACTCCGGGTAGCTCACAACAAAAGCATCTCATTAAAATAACGTCGGACCAGAAGAATTTTAAAAATGCATTAAAACAGTGGAATCATAAAAGAATCATAAAAGAACATTCACATCCCGTCTGGGGCTGGATCTTGCTAAATCATAGTAGCGAGATCAACGACCCCATGCCTGCCAGAAAAGCCAGGTTTTAACTGCTTTGCGGAAGGCCAGTAGGGTGGAGGCAGTCCGGACCTCGGGAGGTAGTTGGTTCCAGAGAGTCGGAGCCGCCACAGGGAAGGACCTTTCCCGTGTACCCGCCAGCCGACATTGTTTGGCTGATGGAACCCGGAGGAGACTGACCCCGTGGGATCTCACCGGTTGCAGGGAGACTCAACGAAGGAGACGATTGAGGAGGTAATACATCATGGTGACCAAAACTGGATGCAATATTTCAAGTGTGATTGGTTAACAGCCCTGGCCAAAAGCATCATAAAATCAGGCACAATTCATTTAACAACCCATCTGGCTTAGCGATGGAATTTCTGGGTTCCAGTTGTGGCTGTTAAATCAAGGAGTACCTGTAATAGCAGATCTTTGGCTGTTTTTGTTCCTCAGCCCACTGTCTCCAAACCTACCTCTCCTTCAACATACACCGAGCTGCCTTCGTCCTTCAGCCGCTCAATCGTGAAAGCTGGGGTACAGGAGGGGACGTAGATGGTGGCTGGGATCCCCAACATTCGGGCGGAGTAGGCCACCGCAAGGCCGGCATTTCCAGCTGAAAAGGAAGGTTGTTTGACATGGAATGTGAAGGATAGGGCACTGGGTCTCGAACCGTGGGCTGTCAGCTTTCCAGCTGACAAGCTCAGCATCTTTAAGCACTGAGCCTTCGCACCCTCCCCTTAGCAGGCAGTAACTTAAATAACTCATTTCATGTGTTAGAAGAGCCGCGGTGGCGCAGTGGTTAGAGTGCAGTACTGCAGGCTACTTCTGCTGACTGCCAGCTGACTGCTTTTCTGAGATCTATTCTTACTTTCGTGGAACTAGAATTGATTTGGACATCTTCCTCCTCTTCCACTTTCCTTCCTTCCTCCCTCCCTCCCTCCCTTCCTTCCTTCCTTCCTTCCTTCCTTCCTTC
>JANHFM010008408.1:32528-46437 GCA_032468115.1 Grayia smithii
ATTTTTTACACCCTCTTTGGCATAATAAAGTGTAAAAAATGCTTTTAAATGGTAAAAAAAAAAGGCTCTGACCATCGCGAGACTCAGCTGTGATTGTCAGAGCTTTTTCTTTCAACCTTTTAAAAGCATTTTTTAACAGCCTATTTTGCTGAATAGGTTGTAAAAATGCTTTTAAAAGATAAAAACAAAAAGGCTCTGACAATCAGGCAGCTCAGCTATGATTATCAGAGCCTTTTCTTTACTTTTGAAAGCATTTTTTACAACCTATTCGGGTGAATAGGTTGTAAAAAATGGTTTCAAAAGTTAAAAAAAAACTTGGCCATGCCCACCCAGTCACATTACCTCCCACACGCCCACAGAACTGGTAGTAACAAATTTTTACATTTGACCATTACCCTTTGCAACTTTTTTCTAGGAATAGGGTGTAAGAAGCACTCTTTTGCCTTTTAGCTAGTCATGAGAAATATATGAATATAAGGAAGGCAGCTTATTGTACTTTCAATTATTTATGGTTCAGAGCAGCATAATGTCGTGAATAGGCTTGCATTATGGGACATTTTGGAAGAATATGGAGGCAGGGCTTGTCTATGGAATGCAGTAAGAACAAAGTGTGACTGAGATTCAAGGGAAGTGGCTCAGCACTGGCAGAGAGTAGGACATTTCATTTGGAAAATGTGAAAGGTGTGCTTGTGGTGGCTCTGGAGGTGTGTTAGCTGTGGATATATTTTTCTAAGCTGAGAGCCTGACCTACCGTATGTTAGACAGGTAAATGTGAGTAGAAATTTGGTGTTTTCATTGAAAGAATGAATAAAGATGGAACTTAAAAACAAATATTTGAGTCAGGATCCTGAGAAAAGATAAAGCAGTTGTTGGATAGTGAGTTTGGTGAAATTCTTAAGAAGAATGAGAAGTTTGAGGCAATGCGCCAAGGGGTCTACTGGCAAGCTAGAAAGAAATGGAAGCAAATGGTGTTGACACTCCTGCTTTGAATTGCCCTTGCTAATTGTTTCTCACCCACTTTTGCATTGTTATTTACTCCAAAAGACAGTATTGTGTTGGGTAATGAAACTGGTATTTCCTCCAAGCAAATGCAGTTTCATTTCTGACAATACATCTACTAAATACTGAAGACCTCCCAATTCTCCATGGCTATCGAAGGACCCTCTTTTGCCAGAGAGATGCCATGTCCTTCTCTGCCAAAAAGAAGGGAACTCCAAAGCCTCTCTATACACCCCATAGTTTCTATCCACTTCAGCATGACAGTGCAAGCCCTTGGCATTTGTGCAGTTTTACTTTCAGCAGTCAAACATAAATGGTCCTCCTAATCAACAACTTGCTCTCCTATCTCCTTGACAACTGCCAGAAAACAATGGCACTGCAATTTAAAAAATCAAGAGCTGTTCTGAAATGAGAGTTTACTGGAAGATACAAGCACTTTGTTATGAAGTTTGACAGGGCTGGGCCTGGTTGCAGCAGGTCCTTCCCTGCACTGCCTCTAAAAGTGACCCCCACACACCCAACGCTTCTGCCCACCCTCTGCTGCTCTCCCTACTCAAATCCCTCATCTGGAAAGATGAATTAATGTTCAGTGTCAGCACTAATAAAATGGCCATAGCACTACAGCAAGGAAAGCTGTGAACAGCAGAAAGAAGGGCTGCCATCTGGTGGAGCTGGCACAAGAACTAGGTCTGCCGTGGAGAAACTTTTCCCTGACACACACCTCCCCTTTCAAGGTGGAAAGATGGCTCAAGCTGTACCACCAGGAAGTAGAAAAACACCACTTGTGTTTTTCCCCCCAACTAAAGGGGCTAGGCTAGGCAATCTAGGCTTTCTAGATTCACAAAGAGGCAGCTCTGCAAGTCCATTTAAAACCAGGGAACCAAAAGGGCTTTCTCAAAGGCTGGGTGGAGTGGCTCCCTTCTCATTAAAGCAGCTTCTGTGGTGAGACCAAACCTTGCATATTACCAGTCCTCATGACAGTTCTCTCAGTTAAAGGTTCATCATGGTCACATTCAAAACTCGTTGCAGCTAGGGACTTCTGGTTGATGTTGTAGCAATATCTCCGAGTCCCCTATGCTGATTTCTCCATGTTTGTGGGCTCCAAGAGGAGCCAAGGCCGCCCTGTAGAGGCGGTGAAGCAAAGAGTGGGCACTCTGAGAGATCGAGGAGAGTCACAGCTCTCCTGTTGGCCCTGGGGTTCTATCTCCCTCTCAGCCACGGCAAGAAGAAGAGGCAGCCTAAAGATGGCTGCCACAAAGCTGGGACAGCCGATGAACATCTAAGACTGGTGCTGGAGCGAAGTAAGTGAAAAGAAAAAGTACTGTGATACTCTATTCAAATAGACAAAACAGGAAGCAGCTGTTTGAAGAATAAATGAATATTTTAAGAAAAGATATAAAAAAATTATAGACTTTAAATTTTGGCTAAATGAGAACGTTTAAAGAGTAACTGTGTTTTACATCTGGGTGGTTATTTCCCTTCTGGGAGATACTTCATAATTGGATTTGACTGTTGCTGAATTTGGATAATAATTAATAATTGAGAAGAACATTTTAATTTTAAAGAACAAAAGGAATAATCGAAAAAGGAAAGAAAAGCGGAGATACAAGAAAACTATATAGACCTTAAATTCTGGTTAAGTTCATAGAGATATAATTGGGGAGGTATTAAATTGGTATAAAATGGAGTTGCAGATGTATAAAGAGTTACTTTTGATGCTTAAAAGCATCCATGAATCTTTAATAAGCAAAAAAGAAATGAAAAATTCAGAAAAACAAAAGGAAGAGGAGTTGGAAGAGGAAACTTTAAATGAGAAACAAGAAATTAATAATGTTGAAGAGAAAGTATCAAAAAACAGAAATTAGTTAAAAAACAGAAATGTTTGGGAATGTTAAAAGAGCAGAGAGGAAAGAGGAAAAATTCCCCCTAAAAAGAAACAGACAAAAGGGAAAAAGGGGAAAATCTGGAAAAAAACCTTGGTGAGGGAAGTTCAAACAATACAACAAAAAAAGATAAAAGCCAGAATATGAAATATCACATATATAAAAAGAAAAAAAAGAATTGATAAATTAGAGCGAGATAAAGGGTTGTGCAAAAAACTATTAGAAAAGGGGATGTTAACAAGATTTCAAGATGATGAGGTAAACATTAGTAAATATACACAAGATAGATTAATAAATGGGAATGGGAAATAGACAATTTAATAATGACAGTGTTTTCTATAGCTTTTTAAATTAGAATGAAATTTTAACTGTTATAAATAGGGGAAAAATTAATATGGCAGAAGTTGAAATAAGATATGGAGAAAAATGATAAAATTGTGATAAAGGATTACACAAAAGAGATTAATATTGGAAAAAATGGGAAGATTAAGAAATATTATAATGATGACCTGGTCAACACTGTTCATAAAATATGTATGATAAAAGATTTTTTTTAATAAAACTTGTTTAAAAAAAATAAAATATTGAAGTGGGCAAGAGATGATAATTGGATGATATTTCTTTTCTGTTATTCTGAGTTGTTTTTCCTTTTCTCCTCCTTTTTCCTTTTTTAAAGTAGGTGACATGATTAGAAGTAGATAGTCTCTTAACAAAGGGTGATATGATTAAAAGCTAGAATAAGTGATAGAAATAAGAAAAGGGGGAATATAAATATATACATTTTTATATCATAAAATGAAAGTAATAATGAGAAAATGTGGAATAATTGAACAATGATAAGACTATAACTTAATATAGGTATGTATTATTATTAGAAATATATAAGTGGATTGAGTGTAAGGATTATGATTAACTTGATTAGTTTTATTTGTATTAGAATGTATGACACCCAGGTGCCACACTGTTCACGCACTGATTTGATATTTTTATAAAAAATAAAAAAAATAAAAAACCAAAACTCCTTGCAGCTTCATCCAAACAAGAACTCCTTCACATGCCCCATCACCCTTTCACACACAACACAAAGCTCCTAATTCCTACAGAAAACCTCTACAGTAAAACTGAGGTTTTGCCAGCAGTCACTTCTCAGTTGGACTACTACACTGCACAGTACATGGGGCTGCCTTTGAAGATCACCCAGAAGCTGGTCCAGGATGCAGAGGCATGCACAGTTCTGGGCACTTCACGGTTTCCCCATATTGCATCAGTCTTGCGTGAATTGCCCTGGCTCCTGCATGATTCAAGATGCTGGTCATCACCTCTCCCAGAGCTTGGAGGTGCACCTTCTTGGTAGCTGCCTGGACTTTTGGAATAACCTTCTGCTGAGATGGGCGTTATCCTTTTAGTTTTCTGGAAGGCTGTAAAAGCTTTGCTCTTTCCTTAAACATTGGACTGGGAAGGATTGAATTGGGAGTGGTCAGTAGATGGCTGATGGGAAGGGTGGATGGCTGATGTGTTTTTGTATCAGTTTTTAACTGTCTGTTGTGAGACCCCATCTTTTCTGTGACAGCTCCTCAACTACTGGAAGACAGCTGTCACGTCACCCCTAATCCTTCCCTTCAGTCGCCCACACATATTCCCTCAACCCATCATCATATATGGAAATAATAGAAAGTACTTGTAACTCGGGTTTTAGATTTTGGCAGTGGTTTGCGCTCAAGGCTTGTTTTAATTTAGTTTCTGAACATTTTGTTACCAAACCTGGTAACGTCATCATGATGTTACCTAGTCTGGTAACAGAACGTTCAGAGACTAAATTGAAACAAGCTTGGACCATAACCCATTAAAAATGATATGGAAAGGGCATAGGAAACGAAATAATAGGTGGACAATGGATCCCCAAATTTTGAAAGAGAATGAGTTCATGACCAGAATAAAAGAGGAATTGGAATTTTTTTCAAATGGAACGATAAAGACCAAACATCATTACAAACGTTATGGGATACCATGAAAGCTTATATAAGGGGTAGAGTGATAGCCTATAAAGCAAAGAAAACTAAACAAAGGGAGAAGGATTATAAGGATATAATGCAGAAAATTGGATACTGGGAAGGGAAATTACAAATGAAACCGGGGCAATAGGAAATAAAGAATAAATTGTTGTAGGTGAGACATAAACTAAACATCTTAGAACAAGAGGAACTGTCACAGAAATTAAGGATGGCGAAGCAAAACTTTTTTGAAAATGTGAACAAACCGGGAAGGTGGCTCGCTTATCAAATTAAAAAAAGAGAAGGAGAAAAGAACAATATTTCAATTAGAAGATAAAGAGAGGATATTACAGAGTCAGCAGGAAATTAAAAAGAAGATAGCTCGGGAATACTTTGAGACATTATATTGGAAAGATAAATAGAAGGGGAGAAAATTAGACATTACTTGGAAGACAACCTAGAAAAGAGCCTTGGAGGTGCACTTAGTGCACTGCCTAAGTGGTTCCACTTAGCTCCAGCTGCCTGCAATTAGTGCCGTTCGAATCTCACCAGGCTAAAGGTTGACTCATCCTTTCATCCTTTCGAGGTAGGTAAACTGAGGACCCAGATTGTTGCGGGCAATAAGCTGACTTTGTAAAAATGCCGCTGGGGGGGGAACCCTAATAAGCAGGCATATACAAGATTAAAAAGGATACTGAATCACAAGATACATGTAGATCAAAATGGGTTTCTGCCAGGGAGACAGATCAGATTTAACACTAGGATAGTCATTGATGCCCTCGAATATTATGAAGCGCATCTGGAGAGACAAGTGGCCCTTATCTTTCTAGATGCACAGGAGGCTTTTGACAATGTAAATTGGGATTTTATCAAACAGTTGATTAAAAATAAAAATTACGGGGAATGCTTTGTGAAAATGATAAATGAAATACATTCAACCCAAAAGGATTATTATAAATGGAGAGTTCACAGATCTCCTCCACATAGACAAAGGAGTAAAGCAAGGCTGCCCCCTATCACCCCTGCTTTTTATCCTGTCACTGAAGGTATTATTAAATAATATAAGAGCGAACGAGGAGATAAAAGGTATTAAGATTAGAGAAGAAAAATACAAACTTCAAGCATTACAGACGATATGGCATTCATTTTGGAGGATCCTATACAGATGGAACCCTCTCTATTGAAAGAGATAGAAAGATATGGGGAGGTAGCTGGTCTTAGAGTAAATAGAGATAAAACTAAAATGTTGGTAAAGAATTTGACAAGAGGACAGAAAGAGGAATTAGAAGAGAAAATAGGATTTCAGATAGTGAATAAAGTCAAATACTTAGGAATTTGGATGAGGGCGAGGGGCTCTGCACTAAAACAAGGTAACTATATAAAGGTGTGTCAACAAATAAAAGAGGATTTGCTGATATGGAAAAAAATTGCAATTATCTTTCTTAGGGAAAATAGCCGTAGTAAAAATGAACATTTTACCCAAATTTTTATATTTATTCCAGACTATTCCTATCAAATTAGACCCCATTTAAAAAAAAGATTTAAACAAAATGATAGTGGATTTTATATGGGCGGGAAGGAAACCTTGTATAAAATTAACCTACCTCCAAGATGATAGGAGCAGGGGTGGTATGGGCTTACTGGTATAGGAGTTGTATTATCAAGCAGCAGGATTGATTTGGATATAAGATTGGATCAGATTAAAACCAAAACGAATCTTAATAATAGAGGGCCACAATTTGCAAATGGGATGGTATGCCTTCTTGTGGAAAGCCACCTTAAAAAAGAATTCATATTTTAACAGACATATTTTACGGGACTCACTAATTCAAATTGGACGAGAATCAAAAATAAACAATACAAAAAGGTCCCAAGATGGCTCTCAACAATGGAGGGAATAATATATCCTAACACACACAAGGAAAATTATTAGTTATAATGAATTATTGGACCAGCAGGGTCCAATTAAAAACAACTACACAATTAGAGGAACAGAGAATAAATATAGATTGGTGGCCGTATCTACAGATTAAAAATAGATACCAAAAGGACAAGCAGGAATTTGGGATAGAACCAAAAATGACACATTTGGATAAGATAATATTTGGACCAGATGAAAGAAAATTATCCAAATTGTATAAATTTTTACTAGATTATTAAAAGGAAAATGAGATAATTAAAGACCCAATGATAGCATGGATAAAGAATTTTAGCCCTGAGATAAGTCTAGAAAAATGGGAAACAGTGTGGTTAAGGAACTGCAAAATAACCAAATCTGTCTCCTTCAAAGAAAATCAGTGTAAAATGCTTTACCATTGGCATTTAGCGCCGGCGAGATTGGCCAAAATATATCCAAATTTAAACCCAAAATGCTGGAAGTGTACCCATGGGCAAGGGGCATACTTCCATGTCTGGTAGCTTTGTCTGGAGGTTCAGAAGTTTTGGACCAGGATCCATAGATGGCTGGAGGAAATTTTACAAACTCACACAAAAAAACCCAGAATTATTTTTGTTGGGGATAACAACAGAAAAAATGAAGAAAGATGACCAATATTTGATGACACATATTATTACTGCAGCAAGAATAGTACTGGCACAGTCTTGAAAGGTGCCCACTATCCCAACAGAGGAGATAATAATCCGCAAAGTGTATGAATGTGTGGAAATGGGCACTCTCACCATGAAACTGAAAGATAAAGAAGATTCGGAAGATTATAACATTTGGGAGAAATGGTACCGATGGGTACAAAAGTAAACAAGAAAAAATTGGAGACTTTGATTTAAAACAGACGGAGCATATATTCGATTATAAGAATTATGATAAGTAATGGCAAAATTGCAAAGTAATTTAGTAAACTGCAATAGGGGTCAGTTAGAAGATATATATAGTTTTTTTTCAAACTTAGATACATGTATTAATATAGGACGCTATAATGATCGAAGATAGATATGTTAAATATAGATATTTGTTTATAGGAATATGGATTTTATATTTTATGTGTTAATGTTTTACACATAAAATATTTATTTTATTTACACATTTATTGTATATCTCAATAAAGTTTGTTTAAAAAAAAACAAGCTTGGAGAGAAAACCACTGCCAAAACCATCACATGATTTAGCCTTCAGACCCCCTCTCAACTTTGTTTCACTTCTCTGCATGATTTCTAGAGCCTAGGCATCTTTTTGTATTGTGGTGAGCGGAACTTGACACAATATTCTATGTGTGACCTCACTAGTACAGTATAGAGCAAGCAGTGTCTATGGAGCTTCTCATGGTTGTTCCAAAGGTGCTTTTTAAGAGGTAACTGGACTTTCTGGTTTTTCTTTGAAAACATTTCAATTCTCATCCAAGATGTAAACGACTTGGAGAGGGCTGTAAAGCACTATGAAATGGTATATAAGTCTAAGTGCTATGGCTTAGAGCAAGCAATATAACTCTTCATCCCTTGCTACTGGGTGAATGTTTAATCTCAGCTCCACCCAGTTTAATGTACAGTTCACATAGATCAAGTGAAATAAATGGCAAGGCTGGCACTTGCCCCTCAGTCCCCAGGACATACTCTTCTCAGAGGGTGGGCTGTTATGACTCTCATTTAGTCTGAAGTTGTGATTGTTGCATCACTGGAGGCTTTTAAAAAGAGACTGGACAGCCACCTGTCTGGCATAGGGTCTCCAGCTTGGGCAGGGGGTTGGACTAGAAGATCTCCAAGGTCCCTTCCAACTCTGTTATTCTATTATTTCCTGGGTCCAACATTAGAAAAAGCAGCGATGAGATCAGGAAGGGAGGACTATATCTCTTGTTACTACTTTTTCTGAAAAGTACCCGCTCCACAAAGCTCCTAGCAATTCATGCCCATCTGCTCCCCGTCAGTGCCCTGAAAGCGCAACGCAGGATGAGCAAGGAATACCAGGGATGGATCTCCTCCAATGTTTCCCCATTCTCATCTGAAGAGAAAAGGGTCCAAGTAGTTCTACATCTGATGTGGCAACAGATGTGAGAAATTCCCATAGAAGGAAGTCGGGGACAATTCTGCTTCACACATCCCTCCAAGATTTGCATAAACCTGCCCCAAGTATTATCCAAGCACGGGTGAATTGGTGAGGAACAGTTTGTCACTCCACTCAGGCAGGAAGCAGTCTGTAAAAATTCCCCTTCATTTTTTTTTCCTTGAAAAAACATTGTTCAGTATCTGCTGCTCCAGGCACAGCTCAGAACCTCCACTCCCTTTCAACAGAAAGTGCCCTCTGGCCGGCATTTACAGCTGGAGAGCAATCTGTCTTATTTTAAATTACAGCAAGGAAAAGGCAGAAGTCCGTAACTGCTGGCTGGCCTCTCCCCACTGTGCAGGCTACCAGGTCTGGGCTGCCAAAAGCAGAATTAGGGCTTGTGTTTTTTCTGCCATCTGGTGGCAGTCTAGATTTTTGCAGCCCCACCACTGCCAGCATCACAGGATCAGTTGGTGATGGGAGGATGCTTTGCCAGAAAAGTTCTAGGTTCAGTGGTTAATCCCACTGATGGTGCTTGGGAGAGGATACAGCATCTTCCAGCATCCTCAAGTACAAGTTCATGGATCCTTGCCCTATCATGTACAGGTTGTCCTCAACTTACAACAATTCATTTAGCGACCAAAGGTAACAGCACTAAAAAAGTGACCTATGATCGTTTTTCACATTTATGATCATTGCCGCATCCCCATGGTTACATGATCAAAATTCGGACGCTTGCCAATTGGCATGTATTTATGATGGTTATGGTGTCCTGGGGTCAAGTGATTGCCTTTTGTGGCCTTCTGACGAGCAAAGTCAATGGGGAAGCCAGATTCATTTAACAACTATATTACTAACTTAAAAACTGCAGTGATTCACTTAACGACTGTGGCAAGATAGGCTGTAAAATGGGGCAAAACTCACTTAACGATCTCACTTAGCAACATAAACGTTGGGCTCAATTGTGGTCGGAAATTGAGGCCTACTGTATTTCCAACATATTTAGAATTGGAGATGGAGAAGTTGTTCTAGGAAGCACAGCTTTCACCTAAAACCCAAAATGTTTCTCCCATGGACAGGGAAGCAATGTGAGTTCCCTTCCCTGGGCTCACCATCCTCTCACCCAGGATAGGCGAAGCTTCATTCTGTTTTCAACCTGGGCCTTCTGCCCTTCTTTCCAATTCTGAAAAGAACAAGCTCCCAGTCTGCACTAAAGGTCACACTTGGTTGTGCCCAGATGCCTCTGCCCAATGCCTCTCTGTTGGGGCCTCATCCCTTTCAGTTCCTACTGAGAGGCCAGTTGAGGGGTGGGAGGGGAAGGCAACTCTGGAGGAAGAGAGAAATGCTCCTCCAGGCACTGGTGCTGGAGTCACGTGTACCTTTAACCTGCGCTGGGTTCTTTCCTGTTTAGATAAGAATGTTTGCCCAACAGAGTCAGTGCTGCAGAAAGGCAGAGCTGCCTGAACCACAAAACTGGCTGCCAGTCAAGAGGATGCCCACATGCTCCCACCTCCTGTCAAAATCCTTCCTGCTTCAGAGAAAAGAGGGAATTGCAGGGGATCCCAAGCAGACCCCTCACATGCAACAAAAACAAGGATGCCCAAAACCCACCTGTCAAATCTCATCTAATCACATAGCTTTACAGTATTATCAAAATCCAACAATCAATCATTATTAAATTCCCAAGAAGACAAAATTACTTATCGCCATCTGTAGGGTTCAGAAGGAAGGAAGCCAAAGCCAGGGCAGAGACATTATAGGGGTTTCAGTCTCTACCTTCTCCATTGTGCATCCTCCATTATTTCCCACTCCAGACCAGAACTAGAACCCAAGATCTGTTTTTTTGGGGGGGGGCTGATGTGATTGCATGGGCAGGAGGCCATGAGGAAATGGTAGCCTGGTGGCACTTTAGTTCTCTGAACAACCATTTTGTTTCCAACCCAAGGTCAGAACTGGCAGTTGATGAGATATCCAGCAACTCACAACGGAGGAGAGGGTGTGTGTGCGAAAGTAAAGTACATGGGGAGGCTGACAGTGTGTGCTTGTGGGTCTGCCGGCCTGTGGCTGGAAGCAGCTCGCTCCAGACTATTTCACCTCCCAACGCCAAAGCTCGTCTCTGGGAGCAGGCTGCCCCATCCTCCTCCGTCCCTCAAGTATCGTGATCGGGCCTTTGATGGATGTGAATCCCGGACTCTGCAAGCGGCAGGGCTCAGAAGGGCAGCCGCTTTTTGCCCTAGCAAAATCCAGAGAACCAGAGGAGGAGAGAAAGGCAGAGGTCGCCATTCACGAGTCCTCGCCATTGCGGCCGGTTCCCCAGCCCCGCTAAGCCGGCCACGGCCACGGCGACAGAACTTTTCCCAGGCCAACTGCGCTCAAACGCGGCCAGGCCAGACTTACCTCATGGCCACGTTGCTCCCATCAATCACGATCGGCCGCAGATGATCCCCATCCTGCTCGTCCGGAGGCCCAGGCTGGGTTGCGGGTCTGCTGGGCGTGGGCCGCGCCCTCGGAAGCAGCGGCGGCGGCGGCAGAGCCGCCTCGGGGGCCGCCGGGCTCGCCGGGGCGGGCGCCGTCTCCCGCTCGCCCGGGGCCGCCCCGTGCTTCACCAGCTCCCCGAGGATGGTGTTGGTGTCCGCCTCCGGGCCGTGCTTCTGCAGGGCGCCCAGCACCTCCTGCGAGGAATAGCCCAGCTTGCGGAAGAACTCCACCTTCCTCCGCCTCTCCGCTCGGCCCTGCTCTGGGGGGTTCCACGGGCCGGGGTCGGACCCGCCGGACTCTCCGCCACCCTCGAGGCTGCAGCCGCACAGACTCAGGTAGCCGCTTTCCGGCGACTCTTCCCGGCCGACGGCGTGGGCGAAGGGCAGCGAGGGCTCGCTCCAGCCGGGGAAGCGCAGGGCACTCGGCGGCAGTCGGTCCAGATCCATGGCTGCTTCTCGCGGCGCTGTTCCTCGCTCACGCCCGGCCTGCCGAGAGAAGCGCGCAACTAGGACAGCGGCCGGGCCTTCGGGAACCCAGGCGCGCCCGCGGGTCGGGCAAGGCCATCCCGAACACGGCCCGGCCCGGCTCCTCCCTCCCAGCAGCCGGCCAGAAGCGCGTCCCGCCCTCCGAAGAGGGGAACCGGCGCCCCAGATCGGCGCTTCGCCAGCAGGCCCGGAAGGAAGCGGGGGAGGGCACGGCGCTTCTCCGCCCGCTACCAGACCCAATTCGGGGGGCCCAGCCGGGCTTCCCCGAAACGCGGAGGGTGGCGGGGCAGGAAGCGGCGCCCGCCCCAAGGCTGGAGGAAGAGGGCCTTTCCGCAGGAACTGGGCCTTCGAGCCCCGGTTCGGGCAGCGTCCTGCCGTCTCCCGTCGCTCGCGCGGAGGAAAGCCCCACTACCCCCGAACTGCTCTGCCGCTTACCGGGCGCCTCCATGGGGCCGAAGTGTCCCCGTCCGCGCGCGGGCGCGTCTTTATAGAACGGCGAAGGCTCGCCGGGTGGAGTCTCCGCCGCCGCCCCCTGCGCCGCCTCCTCCGGGCTTGTCTGGGAAGGTCTCCGCGGAAGAGACGCGGCGGGCAGAACCTGTCGCCGGGGATTGGCTGGGACGGGCCTGCCTGCCTGACGGGGTTGTTGGGAGTGCCGGAGGGCAAGGAATGCGGGGCCTGGAGCTCCCGTCGGCGGCTCCTCTCACCTCGGCCCTGCCCTCCCGCAACGGCCCTTGAAACGCCCGAGCCGTGCCTTCCGGGAACGGCGGCCCAGTGGGGAATTTGCCTCCAACCCTCAGCTCGGAACGGAGATGCGGCGGGGGGGCTGCAAGATGGAAGGCTGCCTTCAGTCCAGGGAAGAGGCCGCACCGTCGGGGGAGCCGCGTGAAAGAGCTGCGTCGGTCGGGCAGCGCCCCGAAAGCGCTCTGGAGCTGCTGCCTCGCGGGACAGGGCAGGGCGGGGTTCGGCTCTCCCCGCCGAGCAGCCCCGGTGAAGGAGACGCGTCATCGGGGGGTCTCTACCCTTGGCAGCTCCTGGGTGGCAAGTGCGGTTTAGCAACCGGCAAATGAGCTCTGCGGGCCCGGGGCAAGACCGCTTATCGACGCGGCCTTTGAGGGCAGCCGAACCGCCGGACCAACTTTTCTCCTGGGGTGGCCGGCTAACCGGTTCAGGGAAGGGGGCCCGGCCCGCCCTTTAAGGTCAGCCTTGGAGCAGCAGGTGCTGCCGGCTGCAGAGGAGCCGAACCCGGCGCTGCCTCAGAAAGCGCCCGGAGCGGAACGCCGGGGCGGGCCAGATGAATTCTCCGGCTTCGTCTTCCGACCGAGGCTCGCTGTCTTTCCAGGGGGGGTTGGCAGCGATGCGCTCCCGCCTCCGCCCGCCCAGGATTGGCCGCTGTCTCGGCTGCTCCACATCTGCCCGACAAGGCGGAGCGCGCGTGGGGCGGGCCTCCTCCGGGGACACCTGGCCTCTTTATGCAAAGCAGGGTGCCCGAGGACGGGGAAGATTTGCTTCCCCTGCCGGAGAGGGACTCCCCGGGAAAGAACAGCGCTTCCTTCCTGGTTTCGCTGGAGCCTTTACGCTCGGCCCTTTGGCTCTCTGGCCTTCGGTTGCCAGGCTGTGTGGAGCCAAGGGAGTTGCCAGTTCCTTCCCCGAAGGAAAACAAACTCAGGGGGAAGGTGACCGGCCTTTCAGATGTTTAGGACCTAATCCCAAACAGAAACTCCAAGACAAAGAGGTAGAAGGGAAGAAAAACCTCATAGGAAGCAGGAAAGGTAGGCAGCGTCCCCAGAGTTAGCCAAAGAGGACTTTAAATGCCTATATACCAACTCTCAGAGTCTGGAGAACAAAGAATATTATTTTGTAAAGGCAGATATGATGTAGTTGCCATTATTGAAACTTGGATTAAAACTCGTGACTGGAAATGTACTGATGGAAGGATATAAGCTATTTAAAAGGAACAGACATAACGAAAAAGGAAATGGAATTGCATTACATACAAAAGATCACTAATCTATAGAATAGAATAGAATAGAATAGAATAGAATAGAATAGAATAGAATAGAATAGAATAGAATAGAATTCTTT
>JANHFM010008409.1:8030-20593 GCA_032468115.1 Grayia smithii
TAGTAGCAAAATTACAGTTATGAAGTAGGAACAAAAATAATTTTATGGTTGGGGGTCACCACAACATGAGGAACTGTATTAAAGGGTCACGACATTGGGAAGGTTGAGAACCACTGATCTATACCAATAATTTCCTAAATTACATAGTACAGATACATAAGTATTATCTTGTTTCAGACTTTTAACATTTGAAATGAAATATTAGAATGCCTTCAAGAGCTAAGAAGACACATACATAATCCCGAAAAAGATACAAAGGAAAAAAGACTGATTATTCTCAAATTAGACAGAACTGTAATAGTATTAAGCTTATAATACTCACCATATGAAAAATTACCCAGGTTACTACTATATTTCCCACTGGGTGGATTATAAATCTGCCTAGCATCTCTTTTGGGGCCAGCTTGGGACTTTTTCGCTGGTAAGTCTGAAGATGTATCTTCACTGGCTCGTTTTTGCCTAAAAAAAAAAAGTCAGGGCCAGTATAATTAGAAGACAAGTAAAAATTCAAAATTCTTAATGTTCAATTTTGGAATATGTCAATGACAGTGAAAAAGTATTTTTTTTCTGTTCAAATTTGATTCTTTGTGACTGCCTGGACAAATCCCTGAAGTTTTCTCGGCAAGGTTATTCTGTAAGTGGTTTGCCATTGCCTCCTTCCTAGGGCTGAGAGAAAGTGACTGCATCACCAGTTTTCTTTGGAAAGAAAATTATTTTAGAAGATGCAAAATCAAAACAGTAGCATGTTTACTTTAAAATAAAAGGCAGTTCTGGTGTAATTAATGTTTCTTCTATAATGCAAAATACTTGAACTTTAATGGCATTATTTTCCTTTTTAAAAAATAAACATGGGAATAGAATAGATTATCTTTGGGAGACAAACAGTTTCCACAGAAGCCCTTGAAAAATGGACCAAAATCTGAAGGCATGATTTTTCCGGGATCTTTTTAACTATGAGAATAGGCAATGTGCCTTCTACAGATCTCCATATCCCATAATTCCCAATCTCCTAAAAAGTTGAACACTTTTGTTCCTATCCAGCAACACCACAAAAACACAGAACACCTCCTGATGTCCTCCCATTGGGTTGCAATGTTGCATTTACAAGTTGCCACCCATATGTTACACCAACACATTAGATGGATCATGTTGCACAAAATTAGTTCATTTCACCATATTTTGGTAAGTTCTTTTGTCTGCACATCAAAAGGATAATGAAAGACAATAAGATTCTCTGGACTATAAAGAAAAGATTGGAACATTCACTGTTATCTTACCCAACTTCAGACTTCTGTACAGGTTTCCAGGAGAGTGTAACTGTACTCTTATATGAAGGAGGAATGTGGAAAAGATCCTAGAGGCAAAATGAGAAGTCTATTTTGAATTTTCTGAAATCACATTTCTTGAATTATGAAAAACTTTTCTAGAAAATTCTCATTTTAAAAAGAAGCACATTTGATTTCTGAAGGTCTCATATATTTCAGAATGATGAAAATGTGTCCATCTCAAAAAAAATGTAACCACCTCATTTTCTCCTTACGTTTTCAAAAACATAAACATTACACTTGACACAGGCTTCACATATTGCTCAAATAGAATAATGACAAAGTAGACTTGTTAGTATTTTTGTCCCACAATTTAACACTTACCTTAATTAAAACGTTGATGTTGTTTGTTATTTTTAGTGCAACCACTTTAATTTTATTCTGAAACAAAAATAATAATGGACTATTTATTAAATCATACACCTATAAGATTTAAACACTGAAATACCCTCTGCCATTTTCCCCAGTCTAATTTTTGGCACTGAAGGTACTAATTATTTCTCAATAGGAATAATATACTTTATTTTAGTTGGAAGCTTTCATATTCACAGAAAACTTGACAAACCATGTTAATAATCTGCAACTAATATGTAATTATGATATGGCTATCTAACAGCTACAAAATTATTGTGCTAAGAAACTTGCTATTTACAACCTTTATAGTATTTCTTGAAATTGAATTTCTTGAAATGATAAAACAAAGTAACCAACACACTGCTGTACTCTGGAAGATTTTCTACAGATGCTATGATGGTAAAATCAACAAAATTGCCTCCTTCCCTTATCCCTGAGTACTTAACCTTGATTATCCTGTTTTGTTCAATTCACAGTTCAGTTGTGCATTTGTTTATTTAATTTATATGCCACCCATCTTGCTATCCCAAATGATTCTTTTATCAGTGAAAGACAGGCTTCTGATCTGCATCAATGTTCTTGGTCAGACCTTATAATATATCTTATTATGCAGAAGATTCTCTAACAAGTAGAGACTTCTGGAGTACTTTTGGAAACAGAAAAATTCACATACTAGTGTTATGAACCAAGTCACTGTTATTAGGTATACACATCATATCTCTTATATTGTTATGAGCTTACAAATTGCAATTGCTGATCCAGATAAAACAATAAGGAACTCAAGAACTTGAAAATAACATAAGTGTTTGTCAGGTTTTACAATGCACACTGACATGAAAACTGAACCTTTAACTAAACTCATTTAAGGTCAAAGTTTTCAAAGACTTACCTCTTCTGTCTTCAGTGCTTCTCCTGTTTTGCCTTGGAGCGCCAAACGAAGTTGTCGGATATAAACCTGAAGTCCTCTAGCAAAATACTGTAATCTAGAAGAGAGAAGCGTTTAATATAAAACTGTGCAGGACTATATGGTGAAACCAACAGCCTTCTTAATCTTAGGAAAGAATAGCAAACGTGACTACCTAAAAGAAACCTATATTGCCTGTCAGAAAAACTTCTGAACACCGAATTTGTAGTAGTAGGAAACATGTTCAAAGGTATACATGTATGCAACATTTTAAACAATGAAGTTTTATTATAATCCAATGCTGTTCAATAATAAAATTATTATTCCAGAACACTTAAATTGCAGTACAATTTTGACTTTAAATGTTGTGGGACAGAAACATATAGACAATACTTTGTAGAAAATCTATTGGATATTGCTTTGAGTTTGCTAAGTATTTAATGGGTACTAAATAGAACAAATGTATTTTTTTTCACATTTTCATTTGTATTATTTAGAACCCAAGTATTTAGCAGCAGCTGTGCTATTTAGAAACCGAGAATGTGATATAATTAATTCTGAGATAAATGAAATCAATACTCAAGCTTACAGTGGAGAAAAGGCTACTAGAATAACCACAATCACATTAATTTTCTCTTAGAATTCAATAGTATTTCTTCACAGGTAAAATCACAAGATTGATTCTTCAGAAGACACAATTAAACCAATTATATCTAAAACTGTAATTTGTAGTTCTGGGCTGTATACTGTACTTATTGTGGCACAGAAAACTTTTCTCTTGTTACTTTTTCCTTTCAAATACTTCGATGATTCTTTTATACATATGAATAATTTGTTTGCAGCACAGAAAAAGACTTCACATTTCTAACCTGGATATATTATTTTTATTCTAATAATGCCTGCATAGTACTACCTGATTTTAAAGTCTTTCACTTTATCTGTGTTCAACTTTGCTGTTAGGAAATCTGTAAGTTTTCGTCCTAGTTGATGAAAGCTATATAACAAGCATTCTACATAGCTAAATTGTAGTTTAGGCTCTTCATTGCCTGCATTCTCCCCATTCTCTGCTTCTTCTGGAGGAAGTGGCATGTATTCCTGAGAAGTAGAAATACAAGTTATATAGTATTTATTTTCAGCTAATAGTTCTCATGTATTTAAAATTATTAGAAATTATATACAATGAACTATTTCCAACATTTTGGAATATAAATGACATTTTCATTTATAAATTGAACTTTCTATTGTTTTCTTCCATCCCCCCACCGCAAAAGCACAAAAACAAACTTCAAAAAGCAGATTTTTGGGTACACAAATGCATGAGGGGTTTAATCCTACTGGGAAAATAGCACTGGTCAAAAGAACAACACTCTGGATTCCATTTGAATGTTCCTTTAAACAAGTATCAACAAATAAGATTTCTATGGTAATGAAGAATTTCATTCCATCATCCTTATACAGTAAGTGGCAGCATTTTTCCTAGTAGTTTATTAGTCTTCTCTAGTTTTCTGATTAAGTAGCAAAGGTTTTTCAATTCTTTTATATTTCATATGCAGTTTTCTACTTTCCAATTTCTGAAAATTGCTTTAATCCTCACTTTTTGCTATTTCTATAACAGCATGTATGTATGTATGTATGTATGTATGTATTTTTAAAGGCACTTAACATTCTGACTGTAGTAGAAGTGACTAATAGAATCAATACTTTGGTCATCATGTATTACCACAGTACATGGATTGCTAGCCTTTTATATAAAAGTAAGTCCTACAAACTGCCAATCATTTATTTTTTAGATGCAGCACTATCACAGAGAACTGACATTCAGAATATTTTAGCATTTCTACATGTTTTATATAAATGTATTATACATTTATAGGTTATAAATTTATACATACACACACAACACACACCTTATATATAATTAATCCACTAAAATAGTTAGCTATTATGACATACAGAGTTTAAAATTGATTGTCCAGTTATTACCTTAAGAACTGTTTTAGTTTCTGAAATGTTTATATAATAATCAGAATGTCTATGGACATTCTTAGTCATCCAGGTCACGGTTGTCCCAAAGGTGCTTTTTTCAAGAGGCAGCTGGTTTCTGGTTTTTCTTGGAAGACATTTTGCTTCTCATCCAAGAAGCTTCTTTAGCTCTGACTGGATGGTGGGGAATGGAAGGATTTATACTCCTTGCAGACAGCAAGACATTTGCATTCTTTTAGGGAGCTATTAAGGTCACTTGGAGATTTATCTGAGTCATCAGGGTCACCTGAGTGGTGCAAATTGATGTGGAGCTTTTTTGGAACTGTTGAAAGGACTGTATTGTAAATTGGAGATATATGTCGTATCCCTCCCCCTCTGTTGAGAGAGGGCTGTTCAATTGTGACATAGATGGCGTCTTCAACCCCTCTTTCAAACTAGCATCCTCTCTGTCCAAAATATATGGGGTTAAAGAGGCCATCTACTGTGTTTCCTCAAAAATAAGACAGGGTCTTATTTTCTTTTGAACCTTGAAATAAGGGCTTGGCCTTATCAGGGGTCTTATTATTTTGGGGGTGCAGGAGGCCCGGACGGCCTCTGCACTCACAGGGAGTCTGGCAAAGAGAGTCTCTCTTTACGCGCCATCAAGCCCCTCCCCTCCCGCGGGGTTTGTGTGTACAACACGAGTGGTGTGAAAGCACAAGCCGTGCCTGCCCAATCTTAAAAAAACAAAAACAAAAAAACCACCAACCCCAGAAAGTCCAGTCGTCTCTTGAAAAAAGCACCTTTGGAATAACAATCAGAAATTTAAGTTTAATTATGAACATTTAAAACATCTCTAAGATTATGAATACACTTACCAGTAATTTATCAAAAAGTTTCTTCAGATTTGATTCTAATTTTTCCATGTCCCCACAAAAGGAACTCATCTCAGCAAGTAATTTTAATACCTAAAAAAAATAAATTCTATTTTTAAAAAATGAAGTAAAAATGAAGATTTATAAATTTGTACGATGACAATGTTAAACAGAAGTAGCTCTGAAAAACAAATCTTGCTCACTTGATTATGACATAAATAAGTGAAACTGATAAAAACAGATTTGTTAAAAAAAATATGCCTGCTTACTGAATACAGTACCTTAGGAAGAAGTAATTTGCTTTTTATTTTTGCACTGCAATGTACAAAATGAAATGGAATTATATATTATTGGAAAGATTTTGAAGATAATAAAACTTTAAAGACATTTGTTACTATTAATGATACATTTCTTCATTTCATATATACACTGAATAACTGTAATTCTAACCATGTCAGATATATTCAGATTAGCTTACCTCTAATTGGATATCAAGGCCTTCAACTGGAGTGGTCAGAGAACTCAAATTTGGCAGCACATGCTCACAGAAGTAAGTCACAAATCTTGTAGAGTGAACATTTTTCTGTGGCAAATCAGAACAGCAATTATTACTGTAAAATTATCAGCACTGGGAAAAATGTATCGATATGGTTGTTACATTTCTCTATTACCAGGTAAGCCTGGCCTTATTTTTTGAGATGAATGAATTAACTTTTAACTTAAAGTTTGAAAGTTCAAACTTTAACTTTCATTCACATGAAAGACACAACATTCCTAACCATGAATACTTACAGAAAACAGTGGAACTGCTTGGCGAGTACACTGCAAGAGTCTGTCCACACAATCAGGGTCTGATGGATTGAAGGTCTGTTCAAGGTCAGCCTGTTCAGCCACTAGTTCTACTAGTTGTTGCCTCCCACTTACTGTCTGAAGACTTTTTAAGCCAGATAGTATCTTCATGAATAAGACAAATTCCTCCCCTGTCACATCCTCAAGCACCTGAAGAAATGCAAGAAAGCAGGAAATAAAAGATATAGCACTTGAAAGGGAAAATTTGCATGTTCCTTTTCTTTACCCAAGTGATTTTGTAGTTACTTGCAATGTACACAGTATTAAATAGCTGCTCATTTAGCCTAATAGTATTCTTGCATAATATGTTGATTTCTTCCAAGTTCATTCAATAACTAAGCAAAGATTTTAATTATATTGTTTGTTTTATCATACTGAATGTCTGATTACAGTGGTTACAGGTAATAGTATCATTAGAACACAAGAAAGCAATTTGCAAAAGATACTGCGAATAAGCAAAGTTCTTAACTTTAGGCAGGTAATTAATTCTACTGTTGTACTGTTTAACTGTAATATTAAATTATGGTAATAGTATTTTTATTAGGATCAATTAAAGCAACTTTGTCTTCCAGTGAAAGGTTAATGATCAAGAGAATCAACTAGACTAAAAATTGCATGGAGTCAAACTGAGAAAAATGTGTTAGTATTACAAAGAACTCTGTTAATCTCACATGAATTATTGGGTACAGGAATGTACGATCCTATGAGAGCTTAAGCCTCTCACAAAAGTAACAGACAAATTCAAGGAATTCTTTTTCAGATTAGATGTTAAGCAAAACAGAAAAAAAAATATTGACATAATGTCTCAATGTGAAATCTGCAATACTGTTAAAATGGGAACTAATGCTAGAAAAAAAAACCTCTTCACCTACATTGTACCCAACATTTTTAAAATATCACACCATACATGCTACATTTATTTATTTGTTAAATTTATTTGCCACCTACCCTGTTTCCCCCAAAACAAGACATCCCCTGATAATAAGCCCAACTGGGCCTTTGAGCGCATGCACTAAAATAAGCCTCCCCCCAAAAATAAGCCCTCCCCCAAAATTTTTAAATGCAGAGCTGGAAATCAGGTAAGAGGGCAAGAGGAGCCCCATCTTGCTCCATGCACCCCAAAATAATAAAACCTCCCCAAAATTAATGCCAAGCGCTTATTTTGGGGTTCAAAAAAAAATATAAGACAGGGTCTTATTTTCAGGAAAACACAGTATCTTGCTCTGGGGCTATTCTAGGCAGCTTACAACAATAAAAGAGATGGAATGAAACGAACCTTATCAGAAATAATAGAACAAAATAAACAGCATAAAAGAACACAATGAGAATACATGACTATGATAATAAGAGGATGGATGGGTGGAGAACAGAGAGCAAAGGGGGTGGGGGGAGTTGGAGCCTGCCATCAATCCAGCAGATACCTCCAGTGTGGAAGTGCCCCATTTGGTCCCCAGGCCAATTGGTAGTCTTCAGGCTCTTGTGGAAGGATAGGAGGGTGCTGGCTCAGGAATTCTGGGAGTTGGAAGTCCACAAGTTGTAAAGGGGCCATAGTTCCCCACCTCTGCCTTACAGGATAAGTTATTCCAAAAGGCGGGTGCTGCAGCAGAGAAGGTGCTGCTTCTGGATCCTGATAAGAGTTCTTTGACTGATGGGATCCAAAGTAGGAGCTTTCGGTTGGCAAAAGGCCTGGCTTGTCATAGCAGGATGTGGTTCATCATGTAACCTGGACCTTTGCCATTAAGAGCTTTAAAGATCATAACCAACACCTTGAAATGCACTCAGAAGCAGACCGATAGTGAAATTCATGGAGCAGAAGTGTAATGTGGACCAATCTAGGACTGCTCTCACTGCCCCATTTTGTACCAGCTGAAGCTTCTGAATGGATTTCAAGGGTAGCACATTGCAATAGTCTAGATGAGAGCTGACCAAGGCCTTGAGTAACTGAGTGCAGGGAGTTATGATCCAGGAAAGAAAACATATCTTTACCAACGCCAAAATGTCATTATTAACACCAATTGGTTTTTGAGAATGGCTATAGTTAATTTGTTTTCTACTCAAAATGCAGTACAACAGTTCATGCTGTTTATAAAATCTTTGCAATCATTTAACAAGATTAATATATCCACCTTCTTTGATTCTGTCAGTATTAGCTCCTCAACTTCTTTTGTTAGCACATCTTCAGGCAGTGTTTTGAGTTTCGTAGAGAGAAATTTAATGGCTCTTTCTCGCACAATATCCTCTCCCTGAAGAATCTGACTGAACAAACCACCAAGTGTTCCTAAAACAAAGATAAAGACACTCATTCGTTTGTTTGTAACTGAAAGTTATTAACTGAATCTTTTCGTTAAACGTTTAAAGCTACATCCAACAATATCAAAGTGCACTTGAGTTCTTTCCTTGCAAGCTTCCCCTTTTTTAACTGCTCTCCCTAACCCCATTGCTTTTATTCTAAATCTGATCAGCAGATTCTAAAAGGGAAGTAAGGGAGAAATAGAATGATTTTGCTGACTTTTCTTGTAAACACCCAAGTTACCTTTGTTGAAGTGGGCAGCCATACAAATATTTTAAATAAATAAATAAATATTGCTGAGACATACCAATTGGATGCAATCCATTATTTATACTTGCATTATATGTAAGTTGAAATAATATAGGAAATATAGCTTTAAGATTTTTATAACTTTCTAACTGATCTGTATTATATTTCTAAATAACTATCACAGTGCAAGCATTGAACTCTTTTCCTTGCAAGTAATTTTGTTATTGTTCGCATAACATCTTTTGTTCTGATTATTATTCTATTTTATGAGACAAAGTACACTCAATCCTTTATTTTCTTTCAAAATATTAAAAAAGATAATATAAAACATTTTAGTATAAAACACATCCTTTACCTTTAGCATCCATCTTAAATATACTAAGCAAAGCATTGTTAACCAAGTTGAATTCTGCAGAATCATCTAAAAATAAAGAAAACAAAGGATCAGCAATTCTTTTAATCTAGATAGTACTGGAAATTCAGGAAAATAAAGGAAATAAAGAATTTCACACAATAAACTGTTCCAGGCCAAACCCTTACAAAGAAACCACGACAGTGAAAATATAAAATTCAGAGAAAAATGATTCTGGCTAAATATTTATAATAAACTTGCATGTACAGATATAGAACTATATGACTGCAATAAGAACAAAAGAAAAAGGTTTGTTTTGCACCAGATACAAACATAAAACTGAGCTTGGAAGTATTATTATTTTAAAAATAAGCAGGTATGAATGCCAGTTTTTAGCTTTTGTAGTGCACTTCCAAAGCAGTATCTAAAACACAATTTCCCAACTGATTATATGCTATCAAGTTGATGTTGACTTTTAGTGACCACAAAATTATACAGGTAATACCTAAGAATTTGAAGCTGCAAAGTGTCTTCTATCCAAATGTTTCTTCTACATTATGTAGTGTTAGCAGTGCTAATAAAGACTCAAAATTAGCATCTATCTTTTAGATCACAACATCCCTTACTCATACCATATTTTCAATGGGAAAATATAATACTCAGGAATAATGTGAAAAATAACGAGAATAAAGGGAAGAGAAATTCCTCAAAAATATAATAGTACAACTTCTGATAAGAAAACAGTAAAAAAGCTGAAGCAAGAAAGCTATAGCAATGAATATTTAACTGTGCCTTTTACTAAAACTAATACAATAATCTTTCTCACCTGATTGCAGAAGCTGGGTAAGTATGTCTGCTACCCTAGGGAGGTTATCACCCATAGCAAACTGAGGTAATTCTTTGATTGCCTGGCGCCGAATCTATAAACCAAAAAAGACACACATGGAACAACTGGATAATATATGTTCAATTAGAGGATTTTGCCTCAGGATCATCACAATATAAAATCCAGCATGAACAATATTTAGGATTTTAATGAATCAACAGTAGCATATTATACTATTAGTAGATTTACGTATTAATTCAGCAAATATTGTATATATTTTAATTGTGCAAAACAGCAGAAATAATAGCACAGGGAATGAACTTATTATTAACAATCTTAAAAGGTACACCATAACCTAAAAAGATTTTGGAACTGCAAAAATAGGCACATAAAATATATTGTTAATGTGATTTTCAGGTACTGTATAAATGCACATTCCAATAGCATTTTCCCTTTTGTAAAGAAAAAAGCACTTACTGAAACATCTTCATCTTCACAAAGATCCAACTGAGCATTTATAGCAGAATCTGCCAACTCAGGAAAATGCTTGAAGAATTTTGGAATAAACTGTGCTGCTAATCTTTTCTCCTTAGCACCCCCTTTGACACCATCCAAGATAACTTGATAAGAATCTTTGTGCTAGAAAAGAAGAGAGAATTCTAAGAATGCAGAGCTTTAAGTAAGCAATGAAAAATTAAAATTACATTTGCCTGAAAATTTTCTCATAAGCAAATTATCTATTAACAATTCATAATTATCCCATCCTTTCTGACTAAACATTTACCGTAGCAGAGGCATACTACTTTGAAAGTGTCACATTTTGTAATGATTGAGTGCTCTACTGATATACATGGTTTTTGATAGTGTACTCAAAAGATGTAATATGCTAGTTCCCATTCCTGCTAGCATATTAAAGTGTTAAGCCTATGAAATAATGAATATATGTATATATGTATGGAAGCAATTTACTGCAATCTTTTCACAAGCACTGTTTTTATCATCCTCCATGTGTACCAAGCAACCAGAAAATGTTTGCTGCCTTTTTACAGTTAAGAATGACCTTTCTTTGGAAGTTCATAAGGCTAAGCATCTTTTATAGCTGTTGCAATTCTTAATGTATTTTGGCTTTTGAACACTAAGCTTAATCTGTTAAAGGACATAAAGTATTTTAACACTAGGGCTGTACAGTAATCTAAATGTGATTCAGCATAGACATGGAAATTAATACTGCATTGGCAAATTCTTAAAGAACTTTCATCTTTTCCTTGGATCCTCTTGCTTTAATTAATTAGATACCAACAGTTGTGATGTCTGTGTGCCTAACCATATTTTCTCTACTTAGTAGGGTCTATGTTTTTTAAAAATTTATATTGTATACCTGAAAGGCCAATGATCCTGAATGTAAGAATACATCTCTTTCAAAAGGGAAGATTACACAAAACATATAGTTAATATATTTTCAGAAAATCTAAAGAGGCCAATTCATTTTAAATGTGCAGGGTGGGGTGGGGATCTAGTCTTCTTACCCTATAAATGCATTACTTGTACAGTTTCCCCTTCTAATATGCTGAATATTTCAGCACAAGACTGAAATGAAATACAGAAAAGCAGGACTTCTGTTGTATCCTATGAGGCATATCTAACACAGATAATATTTATGTAATATGTGCTACATAATCAGTGTGCCTGTAACTCCTTAAAGACAATATTAGATTCAGTGACACCATTTTTTTGCTGCAACTTACTAATCTTCTTCTCCAGAAATTGTAAATTAAAGGCTTCACCTAACTGCAGTGCAAAAAGGGTAACTGGATGCCTTTTTTCTGAAGGAAAAAAATAGACTTGATATTTTATAAAACAATGGTATAAAAACCTGCCAGACAGAAAAGGAGCCTTGAATATTTCTCAAGGCAGATTTTTTTTTAATATTGCATCTTAATCATATCCCAATGTATTTTAAGAAAACGTTTAAAAGAAAAAGAATGAGCACTTTAATTTTTTTTTTTTTTTAAAAAAATGACATTTTACATTATCCACTACAACAGAAAAAGCACTCAACTCTCTTACCCTGTCTTTAATTAACACAGAGAAAGGTCAATGTTGAAATGTAGTGAAATATAGAGGTACACTTTACTAATACACAGGTGACCATTTCCTAGGAAAAAGCATCTTTGTATACATTCTCAATGAAATGATCCATGCTGCCAAGGCATTGCTCCTTCCCAGCACTTAGGAAAGATCCAAAAAAACAACAACAACAAACCGCAGCCTTAAAAGAAAATCCCACAGGACTCAAAAGGGACCTTTTGAAGTCGATTTTCACAGGGATCCCGTCTATCAAACCTTCCAGTCGGCAGACTGAAGCAAGAGCACCCCAGTTCCCTACCGCTTCGTTTTTACTCCTTGGGGAGTCGGCCGTAGAGTACCTACCTCTCAAAGACGGAGGGAGAGTGGGAAGAGAGGGTTTTAGGGCCCGCCAATCATTGTTTATGCAAAACTGGGCAGCGTCTGCGGTTTGTTGATTTATTCATTCGGTTACTTATTTATTTTAAAGGCTGAATCCTATCCATCCGGCAC
>JANHFM010008409.1:20693-33901 GCA_032468115.1 Grayia smithii
GATCTGTGATGGTTTTCAAGTGAGACAGCACTAGTCTTTCAAAGGTTTTCATAACTACAGATGTTAGAGCAACTGGTTTGTAGTCATTCAGTTCCTTGATAGTGGGCTTGATATGCAGTTTCACCCATGTGTTATTTTCCTGTAGCAAATCACAGTGAGGTCAACATCACCACCATGGGTGTGCATGCTGTTAAACATATCTTGAAGCTGGTGCTCACTCCAAAACCACAACTGATGAGAAATTAATAAGGAAAATGAATTAAATCCATTTTCTAAAATCTAAACGAGGTAAAGAAAAATTATGTTTCATTGGGCATGGAAAGGGCATTCTCTATGAACAGACTATAGCGTGATATCTAAGGGCATCAAATATATAGGTGATTCTTCCCTTGGTACCTCTCAAAATCTGTGTCCCACCTGAAAATATCCATTTCTTTTTGGATTCTTTTAATTCAAACAAAAAGAGGATGAAACTATGCAGAAAACAAGACAGCAACCTCTAGCATAATCATTAATTTCAGGTATTCAGGAACATTTTTACATGATAAAAACAATGGCAGCACTGAAAAAAACGTCAGAGGTATATAGCAGTGGTAGAAAGCATTCACAACATCCTTGTGAAATAAGCTAGCTAGGCAGAAAGAATGATTGGCCTCCATAGTTGTAGATAAACTTGACACGGTGGCGCAGTGGTTAGAGTGCAGTACTGCAGGCTACTTCCACTGATCACCGGCTGCCAGAAGTTTGGCAGTTCAGTTCTCACCAGGCTCAAGGTTGACTCAGCCTTCCATCCTTCTGAGGTGACCCAGATTGTTGGGGGGAATACGCTAACTCTGTAAAACCTCTTAGAGAGGACTGTAAACCACTGTGAAGCGGTATATAAGCCTAAGTGCTAATGCTATTGCTATTGCTATTGAATCTCCCTTCTGTCAATCCAACACCTTAAACCAGTGTTTTTCAAACTTGGCAATTTAAAGATGTGGATTTCAATTTGCAAAATTCCCCAACCAGCATGTCTATCTTAAATGATCTTGAAGGTCTAGAACAGGGGTGTCAAACTTGCAGCCTGCAGGCAGGATGCATCACGCGCTGGCCACACCCACTCCCAGTTTAGCAAAGGGGGAAAAAAATTGTGATACGTCATGTGACAACAACGTGTCGTTGCAAGTTTGATACCCCTGGCCTAGAGGGAATAAGAGGAAGCAACCTCAATAATTTGCCTTCTTGTGGAATAAATGGTATTTTTATACCATTTATAATGGTATTATGTACCATTATAATGGTGAGCTAGTGGAAATCACCAGATTGCAGCAAAGAGATAATATTTTCATTTAGTGATCACCTGGATTTCTTCAGACTGGGTCTGGCAGCTCTGATGTTAAAGGCTCTGAAACAAAATCAGGCACCTGGGGAATTCAGAGCTGTAATGAGGCAGTTATATCCCGGTTATGGCATAAGCTGACTTTTAAGGGTTTTCTCATTCATAAACATTTACCAGCCACATTTAATTTCCACAAGATGGCAGTAGGAATCCACAGCAGCCTGCAATTTATGCCATATGAAAAGAAAGGCACTAGTAGGAGCAAAACATTTCAATTCCATGGCTGGTGAAAGTGCTCATAATACTGGATTCCCAGGGTATTTTTGAACTGTTTGGCTTGAAGCATTCATAATGAAATTTCAAAGTTGTACAGATACATATGCTGCATCTGTTTCTCTCTAATCAGAGGAAAGTCCTTTATTGAACTATCTTACTTCTTATGCTGGGTTTTATCTAAATTAGTGACTTAAATAGATCTCTCAGGCACTTCTCTAGTCATTTCTTTTTGCACATTATAAAAAAATTACTCTCTATTGTTGCCTATTATAAACGTCTGCCTTGTTTCTTTTTATTTCTTTTCTCTGCTTCATAAAGGACCTGTGCATTTCGTTCAGAACTGGAGATGAGCCTGAATTATGTGGCTAAAATGAAAGAGGAAAAGGGCTGCCATGACAGATTCTTTGTGCCTGAAATCCATGAACATGTAATTGATTCTACCCTCATTAAGTCTGATGATTTCTTCCAGCACATTAGTTAAGATCTCTGCCATTTCCTCACTGCTGATTTACAGGATCTTCTAGCATCAGCTAGCCATTGTTGAGGCAATATAAAGCCTGCCCTCATTTTTCACCATAATGGTTGGAAGGTTCTTCTAGATCAGGGCTGTCAAACTCGTGGCCCGCGGGCTGGATGTGTCACGCACTGGCCACACCTACTCCCCATTTAATGAAGGGGAAAAAAGTCACATGACATCACATGACATCACCATGACATCGCCATGACAACAAGACTTTGACACCCCTGTTCTAGATGTAATAAATTACCAGTGGAAATTCTTGTATGACTGACATTTTATAACTGGTGAAATCATGGTTTAGTTCTCTTGATCTACTGAATGAATACATCACTAGAGCAGTTTACACACCACACAAACCACATTGTTAATATGAAGTCCATGTCCTCTCTGGTATGACTGCTGATCTTATGCCTTTTATCCAGTAATAGGTTTCTTCCCCTGGTTGCTTAAAAATCCAACATTTTCCAAATGGATTTAGTATTTTTGAACAATTTGGTTCATTATATTAAATACATTCTATGGCAGAGGAAAGAAGTTTGGATTCTCTTTATTAGGTTTAGATTTTTCAGAATGGTTGTATAAAGGGAACCAGTTTGATGTAGTGGTTAAGATACCAGCTACAAATCAGGAAAATGTAGTGCCATAATAGGCACAAAACCAGCTAGGTGACCTTGGGCCAGTCACTCTCTCTTAACCCTCTTAACTTGAAGTCAGCTGCTGTGGGCTAGAGGTGGAGCTCTTGCCTCACAATCAGGAGGTTGTTTGTTTGATCCTAGGTAGAGGCAGATTTAGGGCCTCCTGCTTCGGTAGGGGGTTGGACTAGATGACCTGCAAGGTCCCTTCCAACTCTGTTAATCTGTTACTTGTTAAATCCTAGGAAAGAGGCAAATCCCTTTCAAAAACCTTGCCAAGAAAGCTGCAGGGACTAGTTTCCAGGAGTCAAAACCAGAAGGCACGCACACACAGGTTGTATAAATAGTATTATATTCATTCCAATTAGTAGGTCTAAGGACAGGAAATAGTTGCCCCCCCCTGCTTTTCCAGTATTTTTCTTTCCCATTTTCATTAGCTTCTTAGTCTTTTAGGCAACCATGCCAGGATGCTTGCATTAGCAGCTAGGTGGCCTAAAGAAGGCATATAGGAAAGATTGGCACAAACAGAAACACTAATTAGTCTGGGATTTTGTGCAATGAACTTGTTTGGATCAGACCTTTGCATTGCTCTTGCTGTCAGAAAAGAGATCAATCTTACCAATAAAGGAGAATGTTTGTAGCTGGGGTTGAAATGAGGGGTCCTTGGTGCTTTCTGAATTTGATTGTTTTCTTTCAGAGGTTTCTTTACCCAGTTACCTCTCTCTGTCACCTTGAAGTCACTTCCAGCGCTATTTCTCCAACTCTCTGAAGCAGATTTAAGGACACATTGAATAAAGGGGCAACTGGCAGAAATGGTCTCCTTCCTTTATTCATACAGAAGAAAAGTATTGCTTGACCCAAGCGTCCTGCTAATTATTAGCTACTTTGTCTTTTAAAGAGAGCATAATGAGGACAATTGCTTAGACCCCACATGGAGGAGGCTACATCTGAAATATTACTTCATATTTGAAATGATTGGATCATGGATCAATATTTTTTCATTCAAAGCAAAACAAAATATTTTATATATAATGGCAAAAGTTATTCCAGTATTTCATGTTTCTTCACATTCATCAGGTTACCTGAGCTGTTGATGTTGGTGGACAACGCAATGGAGTAACAGCATTGACATTGATGGTAGTGAGAAGAAAGTTTGTGTGGGGAATGGAATATCAAACAAAGATTCTGCACCAGCCTTCTTTTAAAAGCCCTGGTGGCTGATTCTGTCGAAAACCTTCACTGGATTCAGTTCTGTGATCACCCAAGCTGATCGAATTGATTTCAAAGCCAGTCCGGGATGGAGTTGAAATTGATTAAGGATTGAACATGGTGAAAGTATAGAGTAAGTGTACCTCACTTAAGAACATCTGTCTATTTGAAAGCATTCTAAAAGACTTTTATTTTTTTAATATTAATATCACTTTGGCATTTTGTATGCCATGCAGTGTACATAAGGATTGGTAGAGCGTCATTGGTGTTACTCAATAATGCATGGATGTATCTGATTTAATGCTACCCTCTCCCTAGTTCCAGAATTATATTCCAGCATTAGTACAGTACACTAAGGCGAAATTTCATAAATTCGATTGCCTAAATATTGCATTTGTTTACTTTGGTAATCAAGACACAGATTGAATTAGAAATTTATATTCTGATAAAATGCTCTATGAAGCTGAAGCCCATCAACTGATCGGATGTCATGAACAGATTTGTGCATGCCAGCTGTGTACACATCTCAGTATTCCTTTTAAAAACTTCATTTTGTATTTCTCTCTGGCTGAATGCTGTGGAAGAGCACTGAGGAAATATTACTGTGATATGGAGCTTCTGGTAGGGCAGAAATCCAAACAACCACTAGAGGATAGCAAAGAGATACAGAAACCTCTATTTCTTCTTTTTAGTGTTCATCCAGATTTTTTGGGTGATGCAGAAATGGTAGACTTTCATTTTTAACCAATGCTTAGGAATACATACTTAAATAATAAATGTGTTAAATGACTCCAATAATTCTATCATACTGCTTCACTGTGGTCAGAGTCACAAAATTGTACTGTTTATCAGATATGCTCTAGATATGCCAACTTGCCTCATTGTAAACAATAATTTTATTCCTTTTCTCTCTGGTGCTTCCAATGACTGCTGTTAACTTTCTCTGTAGATTTGCTATTCATACTATGAATATGACTAAATTCAGAGTGAAGGCACAATATAAATGCATATCTCAGTTTATAATATTTCGCTTATGTTTACCTATCTTCTTGATTAATGTAACCAATTATTGCCTGCTCGTCTATTGAAGGAATCCCTTCACTGGGTTTTCTCTAAGAACATTCAAAACTTTATTCCTAATAAACTACTGTAGAGCTATTTATTTATCAATCTATTCCATATTTCTGTTAACAGACATCATTTTGTGTATGCTTCATAGTAGTAATTTATATTGGGTTTAATAAAGTTTATTTCCAAGACAGTGCATTTATCCATTTCTGTGATACAACGCTGGAATTTAAACTGGATTTAAACTGGATTGCGACTTAATGAAAATATAATCTTAAATCAAGGAATTTAGATTAGCTAATATGAGCATTGGGCTCTCAAAACTATTGGGTTAAAATAGGAGTCTTTACTGATACGTTGTTCCTTCTTTGCCCAGCAGATGACAATCAATACACATACTCACAAAATACTGTTTATTTCTCCACAGAGATTGATGCATAGCATGAAAAAAAATTATGCAGACTTGGAATGAATAAGAAGCTAAGGCTATCTTGTAATGCAGTACCAATAATCCTTAACTATCAGTGGCATTATTAGAATCAATATTTGACTTAACATTTAACACAAATATGGTATGGTGGCCTGTTCCTCTTCAAAGAAATCAGAAAGAATAACAATTTAAAAAGCTGCTGTCTTTCCAACCTGATGCTGTCTAGATTTGACAAACCCCAAGTCTCATGATACCCAATTAACAGAACAAATGTCTGGGAGTTGTATGGTCCAACATATCTAGAGCAAAAAACTGAGGAAGGTTTTTACAGGGTGCCAGTTGTGCTCATCAAATAATCTTTACAATTATTAATATTGTTCTCTTTTATGTTATGGCTCTCCTTTCTTTTTCATACAAATAATGTAGCAATTTTTCTGCTCAAGAGTTTTCCTGTTACTAGAGGTATATCAATTCTCTTCCTCCAGTCTGACTTATTTTTCCTCCTCTGTCATTCTAACAATTGATTGAATTCCCTCAGTGATAATTAATCTCCTAGGTAGTGACCGCCTCTAGCAATTCTAATTAAGTGCCCAATCAAGGAGCCAACAGATCTTTATTTACAGAGATGAATGAGTTGGGAAAAGGGATATATCTGTAATATGAAAAATCTGATTCAAATTGCTAGGGGGATATAAAGGAGAGGTGATAGTTCTCGGGGATAACACCTGCATGGCAAACATAAAACCTATAAAAAGTCTAATTATAATTATCATTGATCCTTGGCAGGGGAGAAAGACTTATGGCAGAAAGAGGAAGAAATGGGAAACCATAAGAAACTATTCAGAACACCTATACAAATCTGCATTTAAAAATTGTACGGGTTGTTTTACACAACTTTATAACATTAGATTGTACAATTTAATACAATTAGCTAATTGCTACAGGTTATTTGAGGGTATTTCTATTGTTATCGTTCCTTCTTTTTTTCCTTTGTATTATACTGTAATATGACAGTTTTTACAAAACCAATTAGCTCTGTAATATGTTTTTTTTTAAGTGGGTAGATTTTGGCAATCTGTTGTTTTGCTCTTGATAGGCAGCTCCACAATAATGTTCTGTGTGAAAGGAATGACAGAATCTCAGATTAAGTTTTGATTCTGTGATGGCAACTTATTGTTTTCATATGCTTGATTTTGTTAAATGTAATTTGCTACCTTAGTATAAGATTGTACAATACTTTTTATTGACATTAGAGTCCTAAATATAGTACCTAGTGGCATTTACATTTTTTCTTTAAGAACGAAGTATGCATTTTTTGGTTTCTAATTTATACTTGTTCATAACTACAGGTAGTCCTTGATTTACAACCAGTGACTGTTCAAAGTTACAACCTACAGCCACTCCTCACACTTACAACCATCATAGCATCTCCATGGTCACATGTTCAAAATTTGGGCCCTTGATAACCAGTATGTATTTATAAAGGTTGCAGTGTCTGCAGTCACATGAACACCCTTTGTGATCTTCCCAGCTACTCTCTGGCAAGCAAAATCAATGGGGAAATAAGGGATTCCCCCTTTACGATTTCTCAGTTCAGTTACAACTGCTATGATTCGCTTAACAACAATGGCAAAAAAGATCCTGAAATTGAGCCTGGCTCACTTAACAATTGGCTTGTTTAATACCAAAAATTCTGGTCTCAATTGAGATTTTAAATTGAGAACCACCTCTGTACAGTGGTTATTCCAAGACAATTTTATGTCACACTACAATGTATCATTACCTCCACAAGATGGGTTCATGTGAATTTACTAAGTTAAATGGTGAGTCTGTAGTTCAATGTATGTGTGTGTGTGTGTGTGTGTGTGTGTGAGAGAGAGAGAGAGAGAGAGAGAGAGAGAAGTACTTACTGTATTATCTGTAATAGTTTTTCATAATAGCTTAATTCTGAGTTAAAGAAATTCTAGAGGAATTGTGAATTTCATTAAAATATCAACAGTAGGATAAAAAAAGGTTGTCTAAGTCTTTCTTACAATTCAGATAACTTTATGGATCTAAATTACACCTCCCCAGCTGTTTTATGTTTTGCAAGGGAAACATAAAAAGGATCATGTTGAATCAGACTTTATGTAATTCCTACTTGGAAAACCGGAAACCAGAAACGGGGCATAATGCAATCAATCTGAGCACTCTAGAAGAGCTCGGAGACCTCTTTGAAAGATAAGAGGGTGGGAAGAGAATGTTTGGCCTGGGTAGGAGGGGAGTGAGAACCAGGCCTAAGGCCTGGGAGGATCCAGTGGGAGTGGGAGTGGGAGTGGAAAAAGGCCTGTGGGGACCCAAGGAGGTGGGCCACAGAGCACCTTGGAAGGTGGGGGAGGCCTTGGGAGGGTCAGCGCAGCTGTGCCAGCCTCCAAGGGCTTTCCTCCCCCTTGATACATCCTGTGCTCCATTTAACAACCCATGCGCTCATTTAACAATTCATTGGAGAGAGCAGGAATGTTGGGGTTGTTATGTGAGAAGCTTCAGCTAATGACAGTCATGACATGCAACTATAATGGGCTGGCTACATTACAGCAATATCTCAAGGACTATCTACCATGTTTCCCCGAAAATAAGACCTGGTCTTATATATTTTTTGACTTCAAAAGAGGCACCAGGTTTTATTTTGGGGGTGATGTCTTACCCACTTAACTTAGGACCACTGCAGACAGGCCTCCCATGCCCCGACACCTGTCACACTGCTGCCTGACTTCTTTTGCAGCCACTTGCAGCCAGAGGCCATATGGCATATTGTGCTGGTGCCACAGCTTGTTGCAGGATGCTGTGTGGCTCGTCGTGCTGGTACCTTGGCTTGTTGCGCTTCTGGCAGGAGGCTGTGTGGTGTTTTTTTTAAAAAAATAATTTTTATTGGTTTATAAAGTTAAAAAAGACAGATAAAACAACAAACAAACAACAACAACAAAAAGATCATCAAGAAAAAAAATACGAAATACAGTATATATCGTATATATATAAACATATATGAAACAAAAAGAAATACTGAGAAGAGAATAAGTCTATAATAGACAATAGAATCAAATTTAACTATTTATTTAATATAACAGATTTCTATTAATTAGTACACTGAATACTAAAAACAGTCCGTAATTAGTCAATCAATTCTTAATGTTCAGGAGAAGAGCGATATATATTTATAAGACTTTCTTAATATGTACGTTTTAAGGCATAAGCATTCTAAACATTTATAGATGTGTGTCTATCACTTCCTATCTTTTATAATCTTGAACTATATCTGTTATTGAGCCAATTGTACCACATATTCCAGCATAAATAGTAATCTGATTCTTCCTTGTTTTTAAGAGTTCTTGTATGTTTATCCGCTTCTGCACAGTTTAAAATTTTTTGGATTATAATTTGGTCCGGTGGAGTCAACTGAGTTTTCCAAAATTGTCCATATGTTAGCCTTGCTGCTATGATTATATGATGAATTAAGTACCATTTTCCCTTTTCCAGTATTTTTGTCAGTAACATTCAAAGAGAACATAACAAAAATGATACATAAATGGCATTTTTCGCCAAATAGATTGGCAAAAATGAACCTGGGTACCTCAGACAAATGTTGGAAGTGTGAATGTAGAGAGGGTACTTTCTACCACATATGGAGAACTTGTCATGAAACAAAAAAAATTCTGGCAAAAAAATTGAAAATTGGCTGAAAGAGATTATAGGATGCAATATTGAAATGAGACCAGAAACATACCTGCTCGGAAAAAACCCAAAAATATTGGAAAAGGGCTGTGTGTTGTGTTGTACCATTGCAGGTATGAGCAGCGGCACCAGTGCAGTGTGGCACGTGGCATCCTGCTGCAAGTGGAGGCACTGGGGCAATGCAGCATGTAGCCTCCTGCCACAAGTGATGGCCATGTGGTTCCATCCATGACTGACTGTAAGCAGCCACAGAAGAAGTTAGGCAGCAGTGTGACAGATGTTGGGGCATTGGTGACTTGGCTGTGGTGGTTCTAAGGTAAGCGGGTGCAGGGCGCATGGGGTAGCTCCACCCCTACCCCTGCCCTATCTTGATTTTATGCATGCGTCTCGCCCCACCTCGCACAACAAGACAGTGGGACAGGGTGGGCGGGGTCTTAACTAGGGCTTATTTTTGGGATAGGGCTTATATTAGGTACACACATAAAAATCAAGCTAGGGTGTCAGGGTTCCAAGTAACACCCCCAACAGAATCAAAACTCAGAGGCAAGCATATTCCTCAAAGAAAGAATTTGTTAGAGGTGTCATATTGGTACATCTGAGGAAAACCCAAATCTGAAGTCCCCGCGTTTCGCCCCACCCCAAATCAAAGTCAAAGATCCTTCCCCTTCCATTCCCATCTGCATCACATGGCCCAATCAGGTCACTGTCCCAACTTCAGTCAACTTCCAGTCACGCCTCCCCAGCTGCTGGCAAGATGTCCTTGAGTCCCAAGGGAAAGAATGTTGTTATGAATACAAACCCCACGCTAATCTCATCTCCTCCCTCCCATTCCCCCAGCTTGCTCAACTATTGTTGTGGCAGCCCTGCCACAGATGGCTCCAGAGCTGACATAGGGCTTATTTTCAAATATAAGTCTTATTTTCAGAAAAAAAGTCTATACCTGTGATCCTGAAATAATATCATAACTTTTAGCCATTGATAGTAGTACTCTTCATTTTTATAAAGCTTCCAGACCTGGAATATAACAATCCAGACAACAAAATAGCAGCTTCCAGCTAGAATTATCCACAGTTCTTTGTTGCCATCTCATATTTATATTAGAATTAGAATTAGAATAACAAAGTCGGAAGGAACCTGGAGGTCTCCAAGTCACCTACCCCTGCTTAGGTAGGAAACCTATATTATTTCAGACAAATGGTTCTCCAATCCCTTCTTAAGAACTTCCAGTGTTGGAGCATTCACAACTTCTTGAGGCAAATTATTCCACTGATTAATTGTTCCAACTGTCAGGAAATTTCTTCTTAGATCTAGATTGCTTCTCTCCTTTCTTAGTTTCCATTGCTTCTTGTCCTGCCCTCAGATGCTTTGGAGAATAGCTTGACTCCCTCTTCTTTGTGGCAGCCCCTGAGATATTTGAACACTGCTATTATGTCTCCCCTAGTCCTTCTTTTTTCTTTTTATTTTAAAAACAAAACTTTATTAAACATATAAAAAGTAAAATACTATACCAAATATATACAGGGTACAAATATATTAATACAAACAAGAATGCATAAAAAGAAAAAGTGACTTTGATCACACGTCCATTATCTTATTAACAGTGGATATATGTTAATTATTATCATGGTACATAAATTTATATTTACACTCATTTCTACGAGTTATCCAATCATACCACCTATTCCACGCTATATAACATTTTGAGTCTACCTTCAAAAAATCTATGTGTGGAAATGGACAAAATAACATTTGAAATGAAGGCTAAGGTAGACTCCTTCTTTTCATCAGACTGGACATACCCAGTTTCAGCAAACATTCTTTATATGTTTTAGCCTCCTGCTCCCTAATCATCTTTGTTGCCTATTCCAATGTGGCCTTTGGAAGTTGAACAAACTGCACGATGAAGCTTCTCAAGTGTTTTTTTCACAGATCTTTATTACACCTTTAATATATTAAATGTAGGCAGAGATGTAGATTTTTTGTGTGTGATCTCAGTAGAGGTAATATCAGATCTGGTAATGCCTGTCACTACTAAGGCCTTTATAATTGGCACAAAGACAAAACACTGAGGTAGCAATTACTTAAATGTTTGTTCTGCTCTGCTGTTGCAGTTGTGAAAAGTGAGGATTTTGATTTGGCTGCTCAGTTAACATGGGATATATTTACACTCTATATAACACTGTTGTTGCTGTTCCTAATTAATTCATGGTTGTTTCACCATTATATATATCATAATTCACATAGGAACCTCAGAAGAATGCCTCACCGTGTAATCCTACACTTTTCATGCAAACACTTGGGTCTCAAGAGTTTCTTCATGGGCCTTTTAAATTGGGCCTTCATGAGTCTTTTAAATTGGGCCTACAAACAAATTATAAAGCAATAGTATAATGAGGACAGATCATCTAAATCTTGTTCCATAGTCTTAGAATTTATTTTGGAATGAGGAGCAACTTTTGCCAATTCCAGTTACAACTACTGAAAAGCCATAGTTGCTGCCATTTTGAGGATAAAAACTCATGAAAAGTACAACATAAAGAAAAAAGAAAAAAAGAAAGAAGATAAGAAGATAAGGAAAACTGATGTTTCCCAATGTTTTAAAAAGCAACCCTGACCAATCCACATAATGAGAGATTTTAGCGGAACACCTTTTTAAATTTGGGGGGAATTTTGAGTATTCACTGTTTAAGAAAATGTTTGATAAAAATTGACCTTTGAGTCTAGAGAATAAGGAGAGGATAGCTGATGGCGTCCATAGGAGGTAATGAAGTAAGGTTGGCACTCCAATGTCTGACTTTTGATCTAAAATAAAGGATGCAGAAAGACAAAGTACCTGAAGAAAATCAAGGAAGAATGATTTGCAGATTAACTACTCTTGTCGACTCAACTAGTTTCCAAACAAATAGTGGAAAAAAATAGAAAGCTATCGAAGCAGAATGCTTTTGTTTTTCTACATCAATCCTTCCCCTTCCCATCCCTTGTTAACAAAATGACAGCACACACTCCTGCTCCCACTTACTTTGCACCCTCCTCACTTGCCATCAAAATGTTTTGGTGATTGTCTACTCATCTTCATTAATACCATTGCTTGGCTGTTTTCTGCAGAAGTTGATGCAATCCAAACACAATGATTCTTGGAGCAAGACATTAGGACACGTTCTCTTCGGGTCATAAGTTACACTGAATTTGGCAGATTGACTAAAACTGATTAGAAAAAGTTTCCATGGCATTATTATTTCACCGTGATATAATTCAGCAATTCGTTCTGACAGTTAATTTTCAGAAATCACTTCAGGAATTAGTTTCAGCAATCAGTTTAAAAAGCATATTTTGAGCAGTTAGCTTCAGCATTTATTTTAGATCCACCTAAATAATCCGTTTCAAAACTTAAAAGTCAGTAAACGTAGAATCAGTAGAATTTTTTGGATAACTCTTCTGGAGAAAAAGATCCATATAGACATATTGTTATGCAGATTGTTGAAAGGAATGGCTATGGTGGCAGGATTTTATGTGATAAATATAAAAAAATTATTAAATAAAAATGGGTACATTTTGAAAATTAAAAACTTAACGGGCTAAGAGAGTTTGCAGTTTTGAAAATGTGAAAGTTTTCCAGGGCATTTTACACATTTAAACAATCTTTTCTAGCAAAAACACATTCCATATTAGTCAATTTAGTAAAAAGAAAGAAATTGATTGTTTCTAATGGCTGGATAGCTACAGGGTAGTAACCCATAATATTGGGTTTGTTTGTGCTATGTAAACGTCTGTTGTGGTGCACAAACCATGGCTTATTGCAGAAGTAAGCAATTCATGCCCCCTCCCCCTCATTCCCAAGTATCTTGTGATTGTAATTATTAAAAATTATCATCTTGACTTCCTGTCATTTCAAGTGTGGAAATATATAAAATCTCTTTGTGTGATCATATATGTTATGTCCATATAAGGGCATAAACTCACAAGTCACCTCTCTCTTCGGCTGAACGCAATTACAGCCAGATAGACAAAGAAGCGTTGGCTGTAGTGTCGGGGGTGAAACGCTTC
>JANHFM010008418.1:12486-24298 GCA_032468115.1 Grayia smithii
ATAAGAAGATAAAGTGAATGTTTAAAATGTTTTAAATGTTTTGTAAAACTTTTTAAATAAAAAAAAGAATTATCTTATACTAAAATTATATTATATTTGTTACTTTATATAATTCGAAACACAAATTTATTTAATTTACTTCAGTGCTATCAAACAGGAGAATCCTTCTACACAACTGTAGATATGTAGAAAATGATATGAGCACATTAATAATCTTATAGAAATGTTACTGTGCTATTATAAGCATTGAACAAAATGGTGCCATATGTGGATTGAACTTTTCTGATTTTAGGTGTAATACAAATGGCTTAGGAAATAAAGTCAAATTCTATGTCCCTCACCCCCACCCCAAAAAAGGGAGAAATGTCTGTATCAAAAATGTACAACTTTTTATGGGCCAAAAGCTGTAGTTGATTTTTAAGTGGCCAGTTTTACACTATCAGAACTAGAGGACGGAAGAAAATTGAATTTGATTTAGTTGTATTTACATCAACATTAGAATTAAATTAAATATAGTCAATACTGTTACTCTAGTCAGACATTTAAACAATGGTCTCCTACTTTCACTTTACAAGTGACTTATTAATATACTAAGGCAGCTTCCCCATTCTTGGACCCATCATCAGATATATTAGAATGATTTCCATTATTTTTCACCAGAATATTTACTTTGACTTGATTAAGAATTAGCTAAAGCATTTTGTTGTATGAGCTTTGGATTATTATATTAGTTTGCTTATTACAATGTTTTGAAAGCTGTATTAAAAATCACTCAATCAAAAGATGAATATAAGCCTTCTAAATCAGCAATACATTTGCCTATAAGTGTGGATCTAGCAGATGGGAATGTATTTTGAAAGGATCTCATTATAAACTCTTGTTCATACGTTACCTATTCACAGGTATCAGGCCATAGTTCTCATGTTTAAACAATCTGTTCATTTTCCTCACATACAGCCAGTCAGAAATGGCTGTTGGGAGGGCATTTTTGAGGAATGTTTCAAAGCGAGTTACAATCAGCATGTCCCAAGGGTAGCCTTTGTCCCAGACACGACTCATTATCCAGGATCCACTTCTAGAGCTGATGTATACCTTTTAAAAAAAGGAGAGGATACCAAAGTATGAAACCCATGTTCTGGGGCCATGCATGCCACCATCTCGACTCCCTTCCATATACAAGGTATTTTTAATCACGTTTGGAGGCTTCTCACATTGTGAGAATCCAGAGTGTACAAACATTTTCTGTTTGCAGAACAATTAGGTTTCATTGTGGCTTAATATATTATGTGAACTCAGTCTCTATTATTGTACCCATCAACTATAGATTAATATTGGCTGTATACCTCCAGTTAAACTATGGTTTAACACAATGTGAAGTCATCTTAGATCACTATGACAGATTGGTAAAGGTCTTTCAAGGCATTAGAGCGAAGTGTCCATATTGTACTAATGGAAAGTTCCTCCAGGTGGATGTATTAGAAATTGAACTTGAATCCTTCTGCATGTAATTCATCTGTATCCTCCTGTATAATCCTTAATTTATCTCATTATATGTTGCAGGTCGAGGATCAAGCCCAATAACTATAGGATACAGGTAAGTTCAGTTTGTTTTCATTTATTCTGTTTTGAGTAAATATAGGCTTACATAGGTTCTAATGCAGATCTGTTCTTTGCAGGTACATACATGGAATACAAAGGTTGGACCCAGGCACGAGTCCTTTTATACATAGTGGGAGGAGCCTGGGACAAAGGTAAGGTCACATGTTGGTAATGCTGAGCTTTAACCCCTTAGGTACAGGAACACATCAGGAGTTAGGTATTTCTAATTGACAAACCCCTTCTAAATGCCTAATTTATGATGGGAGTGTGACTGTGCAACATCTATTGTGTGTGTGTATGCGCATTCTTTCTGTGAGGTAGGAGTGTTGCTTTTGTGGTAAAGGTTTGGTGAGGATGTCAGCTATCTGTTCCTTCGTTTCGCATTGTGTAGCTTTGATGAAACCTAAATCTAACATTTGCCTAACGTGTTTGTACTTGATGTCAATGTGCCTTGATCTCTGGCCTACAGCGTCAGCTTTGGATATTTTGATGGCAGCACTGTTATCTTCATGGATTATGATTGGGTATGCTGGTTCTGTCCAAATGCTGCACAGTAGATCGTCGAACCATACCAGGTTATTGGTGGCTTTGGATAAGCATACAAATTCGGCTTCAGTGGTGGATGTGACTACAAGTTTCTGCTTTCCAGTGTACCAGTGGATAGGGCTATCGTTGAGAAAGAGGATGTAGCCAGATGTGCTCTTCCTGGTTTTGATGTCTCCGGCCCAGTCAGCATCTGCGTAGCAAGTTAAGTTGGGTGGTTGGTTTTTCTTTGGCTCGAGGCACAGGAAGGAGTCTGTGCTGAGCTTTAAGTACCTGAGCAATTTCTTTACAGCTTCCCAGTGATAGATAGTGGGTTGACTTACATGACGGGATAGTAAATTGACTGGTAGGGCTATATCGGGCCTTGTCCAGTTTGCTATGTATAGTAGGGACCCTATGGTTGATCTGTACAGTTTGTTGCCAGCGAATGGTTGTCCTTCGTTGTACATGTGCTTCAGGAAGTCAGATTGCATCGGTGTCTCTGTGGGTTTGGCATCTGTCATATTGCACTTTTGTAGCAGTTCTATGATTTTCTCTCTTTGTGACATCCTGAACCCCTTTTCAGTCTTTATTATTTGTACGCCCAAGTACTTGTCCACCTTTCCTAGGGATTTTTAGGAAAAGTGTTTCCTCAGTTCCGAAGCGAAGGCCTCACATCTGTCTTGGTGTTTTCCTATGTACAGAATGTCATCTACATATACAAGCACCATCTCGATAGATTCCTTATGTCTTCTTGTGAAGACACACTTGTCAGCTGATATAGCTACGAAGTCTATTGCTTTTAGTGTCTCTGAGAGGCAGTCATACCATCCCTTGCCAGATTGGTGGAGGCCATAGAGACTTTTATTGAGCTGCCATGTCTCACCTTCTTTGATGTCAACCCCAGGTGGTGCTTTGACAAAAATGCTCTTATCAAGTGCTGCATGGAGGTATGCAGTTTGGACTTCAAATTGGTAGATGTTTAAGTCCAGTACTGATGCCACTACGAGAGCACTCTTGATGCTTTCTGCTTTGACAGTGGGTGAGTAAGTGTCTGTGTAATCTTCCGGATATCTTTGTGCAAAGCCCTGAGCTACTAGCCTTGCTTTATATAAAGTCTTGTTATTTTCTAAAGGTTTGATCTTAAAACCCACCTTGTTCCTATGATCTTTTTGCCCTCTGGCGCTTCGGCTGGAGTGTACACCTTCAGTTCCTTGAGGCTGTCCATCTCTTTCGCCATGGCTTCTTCCCACTTTTTCTTTTCTTCTGTTGGCAGCTCAAGGATGTCATTGTCATTGATGTCATTGTGTGGGGTCACGTTTGTGGTCTGCACATGCATGACATGATCCTCAAATTTCTTGGGCCTTTTGTTCCTGTTGGCTCGGATGGGCCTCTCAGGTAGATCCTCTGTTTCGGAGGTCAGGTCAGATTCTTCATCAATGAGTTCTTTAGTTTTTAATTTTGGATAATTTTCTTTCCACCCTTTGGTCTCTTGTTTCCTCATTGCATGTGTTGTCTGTATTTCGGTGTGGATGGGCTGGAGCTTTTGTGGGTTGGCAGCGAGGTCTTGGCCTGGATTGTTTGGGATCTCATTGGCGTGGATCTTGGTCCAGTTTGTGTGTTTGTAAAATTCTGCTGACCTGGATATAATCACTTGGTTATTTGAATTGATAAACTGATACCCTTTAGTGCTCTGTTCATAGCCTACAAACCTTAACTTTCTGGAGACCTTGTCTCCCTTTCTTCTTAGTTGCTTGGGCACGTACACGTCTGCAGTAACACCAAAAACATGGAAGTGTGATAGGTCAGGTTTTCTTTTGTACATGGCCTCGTATGGGGTTCTGTTGATGGTGCTGGACCAGAGTCTATTGAGGGTGTAATTGGAGTACATGTGCGTCTGTCCAGAAGTGTTGGCCCATCCCAGCGTCCTCTAGTACACACCTGAACATGGTCTGGAGTACACCATTTCTGCGTTCAGAAATTCCATTTCGGAATGTAGAAAATGGAAATGTGGTGAAATGTAGGATCCCGTGCTCTTTTAGCCACTTGGTGAATTCCTTTGACATGAATTCTGTCCCTCGATCAGTCAGTATTTGCCTAACCTTTGTATTGTGCTGCACTTCCACTCTTTTATAGAACTCTTTGAACCTTGAGAACCTTTGAACCTTTGTGTTTGAGTGTGTATACGAATCCATATCTACTGTAGTCATCTACTATGATTAAGAAAAACCTCTTCTTGCTGCCTAAGGATGGTTTCAATGGTCCTACTAGGTCCATGTGTACTAACTGGAAAAAGTTGTCAGTAGTGCGTATGGATTTATTCGGTCTAGGCTTAACTGTGAGTTTGGAACATTTACAGACCGAACACTCTAAGTAGTTTGAGCAATTTTTAATTTTTAGGCCCTGGGTACATTCAAGCATTTTTTCAATTACTGGAAAGCTAGTGTGCCCCAGTCTATGGTGGAGGAGATGTGCACAGTCATCGTGTATGGGCTTTCCCATCAACATCTTTGCAACTTTGGCTTGCTTACACGTGTCATTATTGTTCATGACTTTTTGTTGTTCTACCTCTTCTATTTCTCTATTACTTCCCCCCTTTTTGTTGTACATCATTGTCATCATTAACATTTATGCATTGTAAACTCCCGTCATCCGGCAGAAAATATGGCAAACCATTATACATCATGGTTTCCCCAACATTTATACTACATTTTGTCAGATATACATTCCCCTTCTTAAACAGTACTTCAATCATATTGTCTTGGCTGAGCCTGGTGGCAGACAGTATATTATAAGGTATTTCTGGTATAAACAATACCCCTTCTAAAGTCCCAATACCATATATGTGTATATTCCCTTTCCCCATTACTTTTGCATTATTTTGATTAGCTACCTTGATGTGCTATTCTGTTTTGACCATATATGTGAATAGGTCTTTATTGTGTGTTGTGTGGTTGGTAGCTCCAGAGTCTATGAGCCAGATGTGGTCCCTATGCTTCTAACTCATGGTAGTCTTGCTTTCCCTGAAACCATTAATGGAGTCTTTGTAATGTCTATTGTAATTGTCCCTGTTCTCCCTTTCTCTTCTAGGACTGGGGGATCTCCTGTGTCTCCTACTGTCCCTTGGTCTGCACTCAGGTGAGTGTCTGCCTTGATGTCTGTGATTTTGGTCTGTTCTCTCCCTGCGTGTGTAGTGTGAGGAAGGGGATTTTGCTCTTGATCTATAGTGTTCTTTTTCTCTGGTGTTTTTGGGGCAATTCTTTCTAAAATGGTTAGTGGACCCACATAGGAAGCATTCTGGGATGGTGTTTATTCTTTCTGTGAAGCTTACTCTCTTTGTGGTCCTGGATTCTTTTCGAGATAGATAGCGCTCCCTTCTGAGATTATCCTCCGCTATTAACTGGTTGGTGAGTGCATCTAGGGACATGTTGCCTAGTGTGATGTTATCCAACTGCATAATGAAGTTGTCCCAAGTGGAGTCTAATGAATTTATAATTATACTTATTAGACTCTCCTCTGTGATGTTTCCCCCCTTTGTGTAAATTCTGCTCTGGTGGCCTTTAATCTGAGTATGTGGTTCACTCATTGACATTTCAGGATTTAATCTGGCTGAGTGAAAATCTCTTGACATGCATATTGTGGTGCCCTGCTCTTGCTATAGAACATATTGTATAATTTATCCCATATTTCTGAAACTGTTAGAAAATTGTCTATGCTAGGATAGATTGCAGATTCTATGCTGTTTAATAACAGGTAAAATGCTCTATGGTGTAAGCAATCTACCTCAAAAGTCCATGGCTTGGCAGGTGATTGGAGGATGAGGAATAAGGCATTTTCTCTCATCAACAGGATTTGGAGTTGTTGTGCCCATTCCAGCAGGTTAGTCCCATCTGTCTTGAGTTTTGGAAAGTTGCTGGGTAAGGTCCCTGCGGTAGGAGAGCTGTTGTTTAGGAAAGGTTGCTGTCCATGGTCCTGTAGGTAAAAAAACTGGCAGAAAGGCATAGGAATGCATGCAGTCAGGTTAAAATGACAAGCATTCTTTTTTTCCCCTTCTTTTCCAACAGGGAGAAGCTGCGCATGCGTGAAGTTCATTTGGCACTGGAAGTCTTCGGGTGAGGATCTCTTCATCGCGGCTCCCCGGGGTAGGCCTGGCTGGGCCTGGAGATCATCGGGGCTGTCTCTGGTCGTTGCAGGCAGCCCGAAGAAAGCTGGGAGTGATGGCGGGCCACAGAAAAAGGTAGGAAAGGTGGGGGGAGGTTCAGGGAGGTCGTTGGTTGAGCTTCACGGCGCTCTGGTGGATTGCCGGCCATTTCAAATGGCCCGGGAACGGAATTTGTGGCTTGGGTGCATCGCGTGAAGCCTGGTGGCGGTCTTGAGGATGGTGAGTCAGGTCCTTGACTCCTTTCTCTCTCGGCCTGGCCTGATTGTGTGTTTGCGGCGATTGGCAGCGGCGGCGGTTGCGTTTTGGGCAGCGTCAGCATCTCCCTCGTCTGTATTGTGCAGTCGTGGCTTGGGGCTGCTTCGAGTTTCACGGTGGTGGCAGCAAGCGTGCAGCAGTCCCCAACCCTGGCGGCGGAGGGCAGGTCGTGGGTGTTGGCTTGCTTTGGGTTGGGGTCCGCGTTCTCTTCGGTCCCCTGTGCAGGCGGCACGGCCTGAATTCGGGGCCGAAGGCTGCTATAAGGGTATCTATGGCTTTTTGTATTTCGAGCCTGGTAGGCGAGCTCTTTGTGATTTCTTCCCTTTCTCTTTGTTCGGGTGACTTTGGGATCGCGTTGTGAGGGTGGATCGAGGCGATCTCCTGATCGCTCATTCCCTCGAGGTCGGTGGCTTTGGGGATTTGCACCAGGGATTTTGAATCTCGCCTTCCCATTAGTTGTTGGTCGGCCATTTTGGGACACGTGGCAAAGATGGCTGCTGGGAAAAGGGCGCGAAACTCGATTTCTCAACCTCTGGAGTATGATGGTAAGAATGCTCGTTTCTTACCGGGTCGTTGGTGTTGTCTGTCTCTGTCTCTTTCTCCATCGCTGATTCGAGGCTGTTTAAACTACTCCGGATGTTCGCGATGGTTGCTTTTTTGTTGCCGGAGTGCCCTAGGGCTATGAGTAGTGCTGCTCTCAGTTCTTTATTTTCCTTTTCCAGCATCTCCAGAGTTCTTTCATCTCTGGGTTGATTTCTTCATCCTTTGGTTCGGTTTGCTGACTTCCCTTCGAGGTCGTGGTGGAGAGGGTCCCGGTCGGTGACATTTGCATGGCAATTTGTCTATACTGGGCCCTGGTAATCATCTTAGTTTTCTCCATTGATCTTGTGGTGAAGTCAGCCATGGGTTTTGTAGTTATGGGCTAACCATCCTCTGCTACCATTTGTTGCAGGTCGAGGATCAAGCCCAATAACCACAGAATGCAGGTAAATTCAGTTTTGCTTCATTTATTCTTTTTTGAGTAAATACAGAGATGCATAGGTCCTAATGCATGTCTGTTTTATATAGGTACATACATGGAATACAATAACTGGACCCAGGCATGAGTCCTTTATACCAAGTGGGAGGAGCCCAGGACAAAGGTAAGGTCACATGTTTACAACACTAGGATTTAACCCCTTAATTGCAGGAACACATCATGGGCTAGGTATTTCCAATTAACATCCCGCGGGCCAGATCTAAACACCCCATGGGCCAGATCCAGCCCATGGGCCTTGAGTTTGACACCCTTGCTCTAGATGTTACAGAAAAAAAAGTATAGGGAAAGACCGGCGGTTCTTTGGGTGGCATCTGTAGGAACAGAAACATTTGGCAGAACTTGTCACCAAACACAATGAGAGAATATGTTTTTACTTTGAGGCCATTTCTCCACCATGCTGCTACCAGCTTTTGCATGTACCCATTTTGCAGCCTGGAACTTTCCTGACCAAGGGCTGCAAGCCAACAGAGAAGGTGAGGGGAGCTTGGAGGAGGGGGCTTTGCACAGAACATTTTCCTTATCAGGGCAGATAAAGTCTTGGGGGCTTTCTCCCTATTTGCAAATTCCCAACCCAGGAATTGTAACCCAGGAATTGACTCCCTCAGATAGGCAGCTCCCCTGTTATAACTTTCAATGCCACCAGCTGTCCACGTTCAAAAGGCAACAATCCCCTCTCTGCCCCTTGACCTTACGGCCCCTTATTGCCCCCTAAGGACTGGACCTCCAGCCATCCAGGGTCCAGCTACCTGGTAAACCAGGATCTATTAGAGGGAGACTCCTTCAGGATCAGCAAGGGCAGGAAGAACCTGTAGATGAAGGTGATTCATAGTGTTGTCAGGTGAAGGAGGGCAACAGTTCAGTGACTCTAAAGGTTGTGGTAAAGCCAGGAAGGTGTGGTTGGATCACTGGGTAGGGAGGACTGGTATTTTCAGATTTTCCCCAGGATGCCTGGAGTGCATTTTAATGCTTCCTTGACTATTCTTCTTTAGAACAGTTGTGGAGCTGCCAAAAAGGGCCAGAGTGGGACATGTTAGGGAACATGTAGTCTCTTCCCCACCCCTCCTCCCAATGCAGTAAATAAGGATAGAAGAAGTGAGCAGAGGAGCACCCAGGAACTCTCATTCTTGGCTCTTCTACCACCAGGAACCAGCAAGCCGACTCAGTCCAGCTGGTGCCTGCTTGGAGTGTGTGGGGGGACACATATGCTGTGGTGTCTGCTGCAATGTATAGAGGAACACCAGTGGCATCCATCCCACTTTGGGTGTGGAATTGGAGGCACATTCTCTTTGATGGGAAGATGCAATAGCCAGGGCCCTCCTTCGAGCAACCTGAAGCTGGGTGATGGAGCAGCTGGAAATGGAGGCAGGTGATGTAATTCCCCTATAGGGAAAGCTGGGAGGGTTGGGGGAATTTGTTTCTTCCTGTTTGGGCTTCCAAATTCTGCTGGCCTTATAGCAAGGATTCCCCGTGTACCTGTATGAGCACTGAGGGGCCTGGACCAACTAGAGTCCAGAATAGGTTCCCCTGGCCTCCTTCACACCTCTGTTTTTGGGATATCCTGTAGTGATCTGCAGCATCTGTTCACTGGAGCTCACCATTTAAATAAGAGAAGCAACCCTAATTCCGTGTTCACGATCCAAACAACAATGGTGCAGCAGCAGGGAAAGAAAAGGAAACCCTGCCAATATTAAGTGCATAGAAGAGAGGGACTATTTCTGGAGATAGGGATCTCCTCTCAGAACCTATGGCTCATCCTGTCCTCTGTTTAGAAGGCTTCACTGCACTTGCAAACTGGGCAGAAAGTGGTTGACCCACCTGGGAGATATCTAGAGAGCGTTTAAGGCCCACTGCACTCCTGAACCCCAGCTGAGCCTAGGAAAGGTCCCCCCTTTTTAAGCCTTTCCTTTGGAGTGCAAAGGGTGAGGTTTTTAATCCCTCCCACCTTCTCAATACAGCTATAACTCACACTGCAATAAGCACGTTGAGTGGAAAAGGATCCACCTAACTTTGGAGTTGTGCCTGTGTCTACTGTTGGAGTCTGGAGAAGAAGGAGGGGCTTCTGAAGGTGGACTTGCCCATCTGCTGGCGAACGGGCCTCTTGGGATCCTCAATGCCATCCCCTGCCAAGACTCCATGACAAGCTACAGCTGCCTGCAAGAACTGAACCGTGAAGCCTGGCTTGGCAGGAAGTGACACACTTAGGCCCAGCAGCCATTTCTGGATAGCGTGTCGGCAACCCCCAAGCTGTGTTTTATTCACTCACAGCTGAAGCACCCAAGTGATGTCTTCCCCCTTGTGTTGCAGGCAGTGTAGTCACGTGGACCCCCTTGAGGGAGATGAAACAAAGTGTTCTGTATCAGCACATTTGTGGCTCTAGCTGGTTTTGCCAGTTTCTCATGAGACAATCTGTTCCATCCATCAGCCCTCAAACTTCTTTTGGCTTCCACAGCCACCTTTAATTTTTTTTAATGGGTTGGTTAACTTGGTTGGTCACTAAACCTGCACTTGACCCTGAAATGATGTCTATCTGCTGGTTCAGAATTCTTTCTTGCCAGGAATTCTTTTCCCAGGAGAATTCTGGCTCTTCAGGGGAAGAAATTGCCTGGAGGGGACCAGGGTCTTTTGGGACCACTAGGATCATCTAATCCTCTGCAATCTGCAGGAGAAGCAGTGAAGCCATCCTTCGGAGGCAGCTGTCCAGGCTCTTCATGAAGCCCCTCCAGAGATGAACAGCCCCAGCCTCCTTAGAGAGTGTCCCCTCTCTTACTCTCCAGTGAGCAGCTGTGTGACATTCCTTGAGGGCCTTTGGACCCCACTGGCTTCTGCAAATACTCTTGGATTTCCCCTAGATTGATATGGTTTGAGACTGCAGAATCTTCTCTTTCCAAAATTCAAAATTCTCTTTTTAAGAGTCCCAGCTGAAGACATCATCTTTACCATTAAGATTCTCTTCCCATAGTATCTTCTTTATTATTTATTTTAGTTAATTGGGATCAACCTTTTTAATCTATTTTTTTTCAAACGATTTTCTAAAAAAGAATTCTAACCTGATGTGGCCAGCCAGCATCCCAGCACTTAGAATATGGCACGTCAATGCTGCTTGAGGAGCAGTGCAACACACACCTTCCCCGTGCACAGGAAGGACCCTGGTCAGGGCAGAATGATCCTAGGATGACTTCCAGCCAGATCCAAGACCAAAGGGACACTGAGCAAAGCACTGGTGTGGCTGTGACCTTGGCAGAGTTCCCACCAGAAAGAGAGGGATGGTTAGGGAGGTTCTGATAGGGTCTTTCTCAGAATGGGAGCAAAGCCACTGGTTTCTGTGATGCCCCCTCCCTTCTTCCTCTCACTCATTCGGCCAAGTCTCCTGAATTCTCCAGCGAGGTTGTAGCCAAAAAGCCCTGGAGATGATGACTAGAGCAGAAGCAGAGAAGCCTGTGACTAAACAGGCTTGCCCGGTGTCTTCTGTGGTGTTCGAGGATTTAATTAATCCTTTTTTTTTGCACAGCATTGCTTTCCTTGGCAGAGAAGAGTGTGGAGATGGGTAATTAAGCAGGTAAGCCTAGAGGCATCTCTCCAAGACTGGTGTTTGCATGTAAAGAGGGTAGGTGTAGGATCCCCTCTCTCCTTCCAGGGTACTTCCAGTTTCCTCAAGAAGTGGAAGGGGGGGCATCCATTTCTGTCATTCCATGTCTTGCTCTGTCCTTTCAGTCATCAGGCAGTTCAGTTCCAATTCGCAAGTCTTTGGAACCAGCTGATGCTCATTCTATTGCAGCAGATTTGGTGACAGAACATGGCGCTGTGCAAACCAGACCCAAAGCATACATTGATTGATTGATTGATTGATTGATTGATTGATTTAATTTACTTATTTATTTGTTTGTTTGTTTATTTGTTTGTTTGTTTTGTCAAACATATGAGATAACAGGTGTAAGTATAAACATGGATATGAGCACATGAAATGAGTACAAATAAATGGGGACAGTAGAACAGGTAAGCACACTGGTGCACACACCCTTAGAGACCTCTTAGGAATGGGGAGAGGTCCACAGTAGACAGTTTAAGGTTGAAGCTAAGGGAGTTTGAATCAGGTAGAGCATTCCAGACATTGAGCACTCTGTTGCTGAAGTCCTATTTTCTACAATTGAGTTTGTAGCAGTTTAATAGAATAGAATAGAATAGAATAGAATAGAATAGAATAGAATAGAATAGAATAGAATAGAATAGAATAGAAT
>JANHFM010008422.1:23718-39182 GCA_032468115.1 Grayia smithii
TTCCAAGCGGCATTTTTACAAAGTCAGCTTATTGCCCCCAACAATCTGGGTCCTCAGTTTACCTACCCTGAAAGGATTGAAGGCTGAGTCAACCTTGAGCCTGGTGAGATTAAATAATAATCTCAAATTATTTACAAAAGTGTGTACATGAGCACACCCATACACACAAATGCTCACACACACAGATATATATCATACAAAAATAATACACAGTTATTAGCTTATATACATACAGTATACAAACAAATATGTTAATAATTACATTCTTCAAAGATAAAGGAAAAAAGAACAAGTCTTTTTGTGCCTACTGAAAGATGAACAACAGCCTGGCCACTATAATATTCCTTATTAGGCTTGGCTACACTGTGTTGGAGGAAAAAGGCATGACATTCACTACTTTGTAAACGTTCTGTCCTTTTTTCTCTTCGTATTTTACATTTACACATCATATTTACAGACTCAAGAGTGATTTTTTACTATTTTGAAATATGCATGTAACAATAGAATAAGACATGAAAACCATCTCACAATATACATGAACGAAGTAACTAACCAGTTTACAGACTTGTCAGGGCATGATTGCATACTGCACATCATTTACATAACATGTATTCATTATATATATATTAAAATGGTAACGGTCCTTTCAATAATGCCCTCTACATGGCGCTACCCTTGAGGTGTACCCGGAGGCTCCAGCTAATCCAGAATGCAGCCACGTGGGTAGTTACAGGAGCTTCCCGTTACTCCCGTGTGACACCTCTCCTGCACGAGTTGCACTGGCTGCCGGTAGTCCTCCGGATTCGCTTCAAGGTGCTGGTGCTCACCTATAAAACCCTACTTGGTACTTGCAGATGGTACTTGCAGGACCACCTTCTGCCTTTATCCCACCGCCCAGTGCGCTCACACAGGGCAGCGCTCCTCAGGGTACCATCAGCCAGACAGTGTTGGCGGGTGGTGCCCAGAGCGAGGGCGTTCTCTGTGGGCGCACCGACCCTCTGGAACGAACACCCCACTGACTTCCGGACTGCCCCTGACCTCCGTTCCTTCCGTCGCGATCTGAAGACATGGCTTTTCCAGCAAACTGGCTGATGTGATGGGGTTTTAAAATTTTTTTTAACTTTTAATCTTATACTGTTTTAGTTTTACTGTTTGTTATTGCATTTATTTTAATATCCCTTTTTAGATTATTTATTGTTTTTTACATATGTGAGCCGTCCTGAGTCCTTTGGGAGAAGGGCGGCATATAAATGCAATAAAATAAATAAATAAATAAATAAAAGGTGGGTGATTACAAATAGCAATCTTTTTTCATATAATCATCCAGGCAGAATTTGGATGGTTGTGACCAGATTCAAAAGCGAGATGTTCAGAAAACAGACTCAAGATCAAAACAGATGGGAAAATACTAATCAGTATAGAACCAAGAAATACTTCTTAATATAGACAACTGTAGCTTAGAACAAAAAATGACTTGTGTATGATTTATAATTATCAGGAATTAATTTAATAGTTTAATCTTAATTCTCATCAACAATCCTAGTTATTTCAATGATAGAGAATAAGTTTCTCTGAAAACTTGATGAACAGTCTTAGCAATAATATTGAAGTGGTCTATCATTGCTGGGATATTTTTTGTCTTAAATTAGCCAACAGCCCTTGTATTGCTGGTGGTCTTCTACCCATATACTACCCTACTTAACTAGCTTTTCAAGTGCTGTGACATAATGTAACTATGGCAGTACATGAATCCTGAAGTTTTATCATGAATGGAGGTGAATATATGTGTCCCAGGATAACATTGCAGGATCCAATCTGGGTTGGTCACTGGCACCAGAGATGAGCTTTGATTCATGCTGGAGCCCATTTTCAGGGAACCTCTCTCCATCAGTGTGACTAAACTTCTGGTCCCAATGACAGACCCAGATTGGATTCTGGAATTTTACCAAGTGGATTTTTTGTACATTACTCTAAAACTGGTAAGATACATGTGGGCCACTTTGAGAATAAATAGCTGTTCTGAACTGTTGGTATTTGGTTGTCCTCTTTGACTATCCCATATTTACTAGGTAGGACAACCAGTGCTGATACAGCAGTGTATCTAAAAGTGAATCGCTGTGCTTCTGCAGCCAATGTTATCTACTGGTCCGAGATTCAACTTCCCCGTAGAAAGAAAAGTGTTGAGAAAAAAAAATCAGATGCCATACAGTATCGGCCTGACAGAAAAATGTCCCTTTGCTGCTATGTAACGGTCATCAGTATTTTTGCAGCACAGATGAGATACACCTGGCAAAAATAGTACTTGAAAAACGCCATAGAAGAGGATGGCCTTAAAGTATCTGTGGGAGTAACGGTGACGTGTTATGAAATAGGATTTACCCTTGATGAGGAACGCGGGAGCAGGCACAAAGCTCATTATCCCTTTATTGTTCGGCGATTCTGCGGGTCTGTGAGAAAGAGGTGGGAAGACTTATTACCCATCCTCCTTGTTGCCAGGGTACCGCTATTTAGGTCACACACAAGGGAGAAACGAGTCACATTATGCCTCCATGACATACTCATATACTCTCGTGCTGTTTTTTTGCAATCCTCCAGACATAAGTCTTAGGCCCCTCACAAAATTCCTCCCATCTTGCTTTTCGCGACCCAAAGCTGCGCCACTGCAGCAGCGAAAGCCGTTCATAATCTAAGATGGCGGCTACACTAAGCAGGGTTGTTCACGTGACCTAGGGAGACTGTTGCCAAGAGCAGACTTCTTTTGACAGATCTCTCGCGAGATCTTGCAAGAACCGGTTGAACCACTAGTTTTTATGAAACGAAAACAGAAGGGAGGGGTGGCTAAAGGAGGGGAATCTCGCGTGAATAGCGCTATAAACTTTGTGTAGGGAAGCCTCGCGGTATCATCTAACGCCTCCTGAATCGGAAGGAGTCCAGAACTTACTTTAGTTCTCGCGGTAGTCTTGGGATTTCTTCACCCTCCCCCCACCTCTTAATGCGGAGCGGAGAGTTCTCCCCGCGATACCTTTTGCAGCAAGCAGAGGTGGGGGGAGGGGATCGAAAGGAGGAAGAAGGGGCGTGGCTTGCGCGCTGAAGTCAGCACGGCGGCTGCGAGGGGGCGGAGGAATATATAAAGGCCCGGGTCGAACTGGGGGTGTTTCAGTTAGAGAAGCGATTCTACGACGGAGGAGGGAGAACTGTTGTAGGCGAGGCGTATATTCTAGTGAATTCGAGTTTCTCTACGCGGAGCGGGACCTCCCGGAACGATCTCTCGTTATGAGTCATGTGGCAGTGGAAAATGCCCTCGGTCTAGATCAGCAGGTGAGGGAACTCAAGGGAAAAACTCAAGGGTGGGCCCGGAATAGCGAGGGCTTCTCGCTCTTTCCCTACTGGTGACCGATCTGGCTTCGGAGCTCTCTTGTAGTCTCCTTTGCCCTTGTGATACCCTACTATCTTCCCGCGCTCCACCAGCCCGGCACGGTTTTTGTGCCGGCCTCCTGGTAGCGCATTTTACTGTGACGCAGTTCCTTTTTTGGAGGCCGCAGTTTTGGCGACTTGGGCTCATATCGTTGTAGGCCGAAAAATGAAGTGGGGGAGGTTGTTGGAAAGGCAAGGGAGAATCGTGGCGAGGCGTAAAGGATAGGGTGAAGCGCCCCTGGGCCGTGTGAGACAGGCCGGGCCTGTTCCGGGGCTTTGTGCGGCTCTGGCGAGTGTGTTACATCTGCCGGGCCCCCTGGCGGCGTTGGCTTCGAACTGCAGCGGGCGGGGGACCACGGTGGCCATCGAGCGGTGACGAAATCGGAGGATGGAGGAAGCGCGTGCGCGGTTCCCCAGCCGGGGAGCGGGAGCCACTTAGCTACTGCTGCCGCTCTTGCTTCCCGTGTTGGGTGCGCGCGCATGCACACAGACGCGCGCGCCCCCATCTCCTTTGTCCTCGAGGCCCCTGTCGGAAAGGGGGGAGGAAGAGGGTGGTACCGCCCCTGGGAAGGCGGATTCTCCCTCTTCTCCTTTACGCTGGTTATATAGCTCCGCTCCCCGCTTCCATTCTTGCCCGTGGTCGAAAGCGGTAGCAGAGCAAAGTCTTGCGGGCGGTGTGGGCTAGAACCAGCTCCCGAAATGGATAAAGGAGCCGGTCAGGGAAATAAGAGCAGGCGTGTGACGCTGCCACCGGATTAGCGGCGGGCTAGGAAAGCGCAGTCGCCCTTCGCTGCGGCAGAGCTGTAATGCTGCGACTGCGGCCTGAAAACGCAGCAGCCAGGAAACGACCCAGCTAGATTTGTCTGGTCCGGGGAGGCGGTCGCATAGTTTGCGATTTTGAACGAGGGTATTCAGACAAAGATCAAAATATATGTTTATACTTACGCAGTTTTTTTTTTAAATAATCGTTATATCTAATGCAATGTAAAGCTGATTTACTACGTAAGGCTCCTATAGTATTTACTCAAATCAAATCTGCCATGAAACATAAAAAGTGGTGGAGAGAATTTGCTTCTATGCAAAACAAGAGCTTTTAAAAACTGGCTGGTAGTAATTGGAAAACAATTGGCATGTTTAATTTCAATATAAAATACTCTGATGGTGCACTACTGTTGTATTCTGTAAAAACTGATAAAACAAATTAACAAATGAAAGTTGCTTGATACTATTTTGAGTCAAAGCTAAAACTTGGCAGGTTTTCATTTGAAAATGTAACTAATAATAACTTTTGTGTATTTTTAAGTTTGCTGGTCTAGACTTGAATTCCTCAGACTCTCAGAGTGGAGGAGGAACAGCAAGTAGTAAGTACATAATTCAAGAATATGTAGCTAGGATTAATGTGTCTTATGATTGGCATATCATTTCAATAAAAAGCATCAATTGATGCTTCAAAATTAAGCTACTATTTTGTTCCCACACCAGTTTTTGTATTTGTTATGCATATTTAATGTTAAATAATGTTTCTTTTTAATCCTGCTGGACAGTTAAATGTCAAAAAAAATGTTAAGGGCTGCATGCTTCCTAAATCCAGTGTTGTTGGATCAGATCATCACTCATTCAATTTCTGAATCCTGTAACTTTTTTGGAATATATTTGAAGAATAGAGGAGATTGTTGGACTGGACTATCACCTACTAGTGCTATCTTATTCCTTTTATACTGCCAAAGAACCACTGTTGACTGAGTTCCTGTACTGTATTTTTTAAGTTCTGGCAATATTGGCTTGTTGCTTAATGGGATAGATGGGTTTCAGAAGAAAATGCTACAATATAACCATTAATGGGATTTTTTTTTTTTACTTTTGATTCTTAGTAACAATTTCTTAATGGCAGGTTATTACATAACTACATTTTATAAATTATTCTCCTGTTTTAGAAGTTCTCTGCCCTTAATAGCCAAGTATTATTTATTATTGTATTTATAAAAATGTTTTATTTGAATGTTTCTGTTTGTTACTATTGTGAGCCGCCCAGAGTCCTCTGGGAGATGGGCAGCATATAAATATGATAAATAAATAAATAATAAGTAAAAGTTATAAACTTGACAGCTTCCAATCATGAAAAGTATTAGAAAAATACTGTGATGGATTGTGAATGTTCTAGATAGCAAAGGTTTTTAAAGTAACAAGTATTTTTTTCTTCCAGAAGGCCGGTACATTCCTCCTCATTTGCGAAATAGAGAAGCTTCAAAGCAGGGTATGTTTGTTGATACAGATTTCAATTGTGAAGTAATAGTGTTTCATTTAAACTTAATTCACAGGTGGATATGCATTACAACATCCCAAAACATTAAATATTAGTAAAATCCTGTACTAAGCTTAGAAGTGATATCTAAGGAAGCATATAAAAAAATTGAATTTTCACACTAAAGTGATATTTTTTACAGTATGAAGGTTGCAAGAGAAAATTCAGCTTGAGTGTAATACAATTAGTAGGCTAGTGATTGAGAGTTGCATTTTCACTTAAGCAGTAAAGCTATTTAAGTAATAATGCAATTTACTACAACCGGAAGTGATGACACTGGGCCAACAGAAAATATTGTTTCTTCTGAAAGTTATTATCAAATTCATGGTCATGTTTTGATTCTAATGTGGAATGATATAATTGATAATTATGATAATTCAGATTGCAATTATGAAATGATCCATGATGAAATGAAACATTTTGAAAACATTAGTAATAAATGGAAGTAAGCAGAGATCCAAGCCTTTTCTTTTTAGTGTGGTTGCTGTTCTTTCAAAAAGCCTATTCATTGCTGTATCAATCTCCTATAGGGCTAGAAATTTAAAACTTCATAGAAGGAAGTTTTTAAAGCTGTTAATTGGCAGTTAAAATCAGTTATTAAAAATATTAGATAAAATTATAGTATAGTATCTTAATGATCCAAAAACATTGTAGAAATGATAATCACATTCTTGAGTTTTCTCAGAGGATCCATATTTCTGGAATTCAATTTTGTTGGCAACTAAATAAATAAAAGGTAAACATTTAATGGAAGCTTTGTTAGAGGTAGATAGTTCTTTTTACCTTTTTTGTGATTTGCAAGAAAGTTGCTTGCCCCTAATTTTTGGGAGGGAGGATTGATTGTTTTAAGTTGACAATAGTGGGCAAAATAAATCGTTTTTATGTTAGTTGTAGTCTTGTGGCAGTTACATTTAACAATTTCTGGTTAAGTGCCAAAATGCCATTTTTATTTGTTCTTAACAGTTGATTTAGGCCAGCCTTCCATTTTTAAATTTAAAATTGTAGGGATATTGTCATGTGGTCCACTGAGCTGTAGACCCTTAACTCATTCAACTGTTACTGAAAATTTTAGAAGATTTCAATGTACATCTTTTCTACCATTGTTGAAACTAGAGCAGATATCAGACTACGTTTTGGTTGTTTCTTGTCTTCACTATGGAACTTACTATAAGCTAGAACTTGGTAGAATTTGAAAAATTGTTTTGACTCTCAAATTTCCATAACCATAAATAGCTAATCTTAGCCTATGGGTTCACATGTGTAAAAAGTTAATAGAATTCAGAAACTTTTAAAATTGTGAACACATAACAAAGATTACCATACTTTTCAGAGTATAAGATACATTCCTCCCCCCCCCAAAAAAAAGTGGGTGGAAATGTCTGCGTGTTACACAGTGAATGTTGTCAAAGCCCCGCCAGCCCCCACCCTTCAGCATCTGCCTCCCAGCAATTCATCTCCTTACAGCAAACAGCGTGGTCAGCTTCAGCACATCCTGATTTAGCACAAACAGTTGATTGGCGATTGGATCGGCTCCCTGGAGTACTGCCTATTAGCTGTTCCAGACTACGGGGATTGCTGCCGCCCATTGGCACTGTTGGTGCCCATCGCCGCTGTCATCTGTCGATACCTCCACGTTCCCCATTTTCGGTCTCTGTGCATCCTGTTTTCGGCCTGTTCCAGGCAATGGGGATAGGTAGCGGTAACAATCCCTGCCGCCTGGAATGGGCTGAAAATGTGCGGGGGCTGAAAATGGGGTGTGCAGAGATGGCAATAGGTGACGTTGATGGTACCGATGGGTGACGGCAATCCCCGCAGCCTGGAACAGCTGATATTCTGGGCGGCAAGGCAGATCCAACTGCCAATCAGCTGCTCGTGCTAAATCAGGCTGTGCTGACCAGGCTGTTTGCTGCAAGGTGGCAAATTGCTGGTGGCAGATCTTTTTTTCTTGTTTTCCTCCCTAAAAGCTAGGTGCATCTTATACTTCAGAGCGTCTTATAGTCCGAAAAATATGGTAATAACCCCCACCTATTCTAATACACAAGGGAAAAGTCATTAGAATGATTTTTAGTAATTTTCTAGTAGTGTTTCTCATACATTTTGGCTTATACTGCAAATGTTAACTGCTAATTGGGAGTGATCTAAAACGGGAATGCCAAATTCGTGGCATCACATTGACATTTCGCGACTCCCTTCACGGAGCTGGGTGGGTGTGGCCTGCGTGTGACTCATCCGGCCCTTGGGCTGCCAGTTTGACACCCCTGATCTAAAACATTCTTGAGCCTTGTGGGATGGTTCACTGAAAGACCTGAAGTGGGCAGCAGTTCTTGTTACTTCAGAGTGACATTCAAATTCATAAGTAATTTGGGGGCCTTTTACTAGATTAGGGAAAAGAAGAGTTTTAAAAAAAAGTCTTGTTACAAGCAGAAAATCCAACAGACCTCTTAAATGAAGGTGGGTAGCTGCTTGGGCTAATCTTCCCCAGAAGGATATTACCATAAGTGAGGGCACTTAAAAACAATCAAAGAGAAGATTTGTAATACTATTTTGAGTGAGTGAATAAAAACCAGCTTTATACTGGATTAAAACATGCTTGGAAGTAGTGGGAAATGTTTGATATTTCTGACTGTCCTAAGCTGTTGATTGGCCAGCTCCTTCCTTTTTTTAAGCACTGTTAGATTATTTTTTGGGGGGTGTCCTCATATTGGCCACAAAAATTCAAGAGACTTGCTTCTTCTACTTCTCCAAGTGTGAACTCTACTGTCACCAAAGGTAAGCTGATATATTTGTAGAAACTTTACATTTTGGAATAAGGATGCCAAAAAGTTGTTAACACTGGTTGGAGACATTCAATAATAGAATGTTTTAATATGCTTTCAAACTGAATCATAATGCTGGGAGTTTTCATGGCTCTTTTTGCAGCATATACTATCCATAACTATACAGCAAACTACTATTCCAATTCGATACCACCACCAAGAAGCTGTAAGTTGGTGTGAGGCTGGGGTGTTTTTAAAGTTTGTTGTTTGGGAGCATGCCTCTAAGCAGTAACTTGCAGTTAACTAACAGTTTGAGCTTTTTCTTCAAGCACATTCTCAGGCATGCCATGCCTTCTTACCTCAACTTAACACTTTTCTCAATAGGTGTTACATTATTAAGAAAATAGACAGTGAAGAAATGTTAAATTCTTTTGATCCTTTCAATTTTAGTACTTTTAGTAACACTAATTTTTATTAAAAACCTATACTTAGCAAGAACCAGAATCCACTTTTGTAGTCTCATCATTCTGTGGTGAGAAAGTTATTAGTTCTTAAACAAGACACCAGCATAGTAACAAAAAACTTGAAATTCACCTTTATTAATTTTAAATCCAAGTTTATTATGGCCACGGTTCTTTTTATGGCTACATGTACTAAAACTATTTAACACTTTCTTCACCAACAATGCAGTTAAAATGTTTTCTTTGTCAATAGTGTAAATCTATCCGAAGTTTTAAAATAAAACACAGGTTTTCTGTTAGTGGGCATGTTCGTATAATGTTATACGCTAACATAATGTGCTGAATCTTTCAAGGTAATTATTCAGCAGGTGGCTTAGTACTTTTCCCACTATTAATAACTCTGTACTTTATCTATGAACTGGATAAGTTTCTGAAAGATTTAAAAAAGATCATAAATTTGAATAGCTTATTCAAGATACTGTAATAGAATTAATGGCAGATTTTAAAAATAAAATTTGCTGGTATATTAAATATTGTCAGATAAAATAGGACAAAGTTTGGGAAGCACTGGATTAAGAGGAAAATAGTTCATACCATTCAGTTTTCTTTAAACTTCCCTTTCTAAAGAATTGGATTTAGGATTGGAGGCCTGTGGAGAAACAGAAAAGCATTGTTTCAATCTTTGTGGGGAAAATTCCTTTAGCTCTGGTTGTAGCAAATACTTTACCCCCCACAATCCTAGCTATTCATTATAGTCAGAGCACTTCACATTTTCCATAGGAAATGAACCAAGGTATGATTCTGAAACTTCACAATGTTTGTAAAGATAAACCAGATAACTAACCTTTTACTGGAACTCATGAATGAAGGCAAATATATGTGTCCCAGGATAATGTTGCAGAATCCAATCTGTGTTGCTCGCTGGGACCAGAGGTTTAGTCTTCCAAGCTTTCAGACTTGTGCTCTGAGGATAGGTTACAGCATGACTTCGAAAGTTCAGAAGCCTTAATCTCTGGCCCCGGTGACCAACACAGATTGGATCTCTTTCATGAACTTTCTAATAAGAGTTGCAGACTTCTAGCATACTGTACAAGCATTTTTTTCTTTAAAAAAATGATCTGAAAAAATGACATATTCGCATTGGCTAGTCAGAATTTTGCTTTTCTAAATGGCTACGTGCTTAATAAATTGTATCTTTGAGCTTAGAATTGGACCTTGAGTTTAGTGCTGGACTTGCTTCAAATTGACCATTTTAAAAAATGTGCTTCAACTTACTGCATGGCAGCAATATTGGTGTACAAGATACCTAGCTAAAGTACAAATATAGTACAATAACTTGAGAAAGTTAGTTCAGCTACATAATCAAGTATCATAAACTTTGTTTGCAGCTTTTGTGAACATAGATGTAGATAAACCTGCAATTTTAATTATTTGAGGCCAAGTTGCCCTTTTTAAAAAAGAAAGGTGCCCTTAAATGGAAATTTCTGGCAACAAAAGTCACACTGTTACAGTGGAGCTTGCAAAAACTATTTGCTGGCACAAGTGACATTTAACACTTTAATTGTTTAACTTTTTATTCTCTGCTAAAGATTCCCCCAGCTGGGACTCTCGTGGAGGTAATGGCTATATGAATGGATATGATCGTGACAGCCGGATGAATGGCTACGATCGTGATCGCGGTGTGTTTGGATCCAGAGGAGGATCTGGACGTGATGACAGAGGTGGGCGTGGGGACCTGTCATTTCCATCCAACTTAGTGATTAAATAGTAATTAAAAATAGAGAGCTTAAGATAGGACAAAGTTCATGGAACTTATGGAAAATTCTTTGAATTTTCTTACCAAGCAGCTTTAAGGGAGCTGCCTTCCTAAACTGAAATGCAACAGATATCATAGTTCTGACATTTTAATGGGTCTTTAGAATCCTCGCCACAGTTGAAGACGATCAATTTGAATCCTGGAGTCAAAACTTTTCATGTTTCTATAAATGATTTAGTAATATTGAAGCTCATTGCCCAGTAGATGTTCCAATTACTGTCTTCAGGTTTTACATGTCAAGGAAGGTAAACATTCTCAAAAATTTTCATCATTTGACTGTTTCTTCTTTACTGGTGTCAGTATGTGGGCAAGTACATGAAACTTGAAATGATCCAATTTTCAAGCTGTTGTGAAATTGTTAAATGACCATAATATGTTTAGTATGGGTTGCCTAATGGTTGAACTCTAGAGATATGCCATAGGCTGATTCCTCATTGAACAGAAATAAAAGTATCCAGGGTGGGTGGGGTTCATTCAGCTTGAAAGGATCAATAGTTGCTGGATGTTGAACACCATCCCATTTTTTGCTGTCAGTGCCATCTTGATGGCATTATGGCTTACTTTGAACAAACAGAGAAATTATATTTGGAAGACTGGTGGCTACTTGTTGATATTAATGGTTCTCAATATATTTCTTACCTGTAAAATATCTTTGGAAATATTTAATTATGGATTGTATTATTTGTAGGATTTGATGGAGGATGGAATGCTGCCAGAGACAGGGATGCATATAGTAGCTTTGGCGCAAGAAGTGAACGTGGATCAGGAAAATCAAGTTTCTTTACTGACCGTGGCAATGGTTCAAGAGGAAGGTAACCACTTTGTTTATTTAAAAAAAAACCACTGCAAATCCTTTCTAATGTATTGTCTGCAGAAATTTAGTTGTATCATGTTACTTTTAATAAAATTATTACATTAATCCTAATATGTAATTGGTCTGAATTGTTTGGTACCAATAGCTAGGTGTGTGTGTATGTGTATTTTAATTAGGAAAAATGCTCAGCATTTCCTATAAAATTGCTTTTGGCAAATAGGTTATTTAGTTCAGAATTTATGAGAAATTATTTTTGGTTTGGCATATCTAAAATTTTATATGGGTACTTTTTGCCTTTATATTCAAAGCCTGTTCTATAACTATTTGGTTTGATTACAGAGTATCTTGAAGTTTTCTTTAATATTTACTCTTGCATCCCCATTTTCTATCAGGGTGCTCAAGGCAGTATGCATGTTTTCCTCCCTTTTATCCTCATAAGAAGCCAATGAATTCTTATATATTGTACTGTATATATTGTACTGAATGAAGGAATAGTTTAAAGTCATGAATATCATGGCTGAAAAGGGAGTTGAACCCAGAGCTTGGTACCCAAGGGGTTCATAATCACTAAGAATTGAGATGGAATAAATGCAGTGTGAATTGTTAAAATCCTTCTACGTAGTTGAATCTTCCTATAGCAAAGGCAAAGAAACAGTTAAATGGAGAGCCTTTAATAACAGAAAGGCAAAAGCTGTAGCCCTCAAATCAGCATGATTCCCAGAAGTTGGTTCCTTAACATGACAGAAAACTGAAATTATTAATTTCTATAGTCACGTTAATTAATTAAACCTGATCTTTGGGTGATATCTTTAGTATGTTTCTGAAAAGCAAAATATGGCTTAAGCCTCAAATAATGCATTGTTTTAAAGCAAAAGGGAATATTTAAAGCTGCCAACTTGCTAGGTTGCTTTAAAGGAGCACATACGTGTGGATTTAATGCTATATTGTATGATGTTTAGGTTTGATGATCGTGGTGGAAGATGCAGTAGTGATTTTGATGGTCTTGGGAGTCGTGGTGATAGGAGTTGCTTTGGTCGATTTGATCGTGGTGGAAACAGTCGTTGGTGTGATAAAAATGATGAAGATGATTGGTCAAAACCACTTGCCCCAAGTGAACGTATGGAACAGTGAGTATTAAAGGCTTACCTGGCAACCTTTCAGTGAAACATTCAATGCTGCATGATACGAAATTGACTTATTTTCATTCTAGGGAGCTGTTCTCTGGGGGGAATACAGGCATTAATTTTGAAAAATATGATGACATTCCAGTTGAGGCAACAGGCAACAACTGTCCTCCACACATTGAAAGTGTAAGTATTACCAGTTTCATAATACATTTACTTGATATAACCTATGCTAAAATTGTTAAACTTCCATATTGTAATAAATTAGTACTTTTTAATTGATTTAATCCTTTAGAAAGGATATTGGTTCCATTTTTTATGGTAGTTTTGTTTGGAAAGATGATATCTTATGATTTTGTGTCTGATTCTTTTTAAATTTGGTCATATTACACCTGGCTTATAGTATCTGATTATATTGAGTTTTTTGCTAAATGAATTGAGGATGAAATACATTTTAAATATCCTGGAGAGAGAAATGGGGAACTCCTACATAGTAAATAATTGATAGGTTAATGCTGTACTAAAATACCAGTGCATGTGGATTATTTTCAAAAGAGTACTGTAAAACTTAGATTGTTGTAAATTTGCTGATGTTGCTTGGATAGGTAAACACAAGAGTCTTCAACTTAAAATCACAATTTAACAATTCTTTTGCTAATTCAGGCAAAAATGCCTCACTTTATGACCTTTTTGCCACACTTGTTAAGTGAATCGCTGCAGTTGTAAAGTAAATCTGGCTTTCTTCTCACCCCCATCCCCAATTGACTATGCTTGTTGGAAGCCAGCTTAGAAGATTACAAATGGTGATCCCATGAGCCAGGGGTATGTGCAGTGCTACTGTCATAAATACATGCCATTTGTCAAGTGGCCGAATTTTGATAATTGGACCAATTTCCATAAGTTTGAAAAATGGTCATAAACTACCTTTTTCAGTGCTGTTGTAATTTTGAACAGTCACTAAATGAATGGCTGTAAGTTGAGGACTACCTGTGCTTGTTTTCTACACTGAGTGCATTGCACGAGCATAGCATGCTCAAAAACAGCCTTAGGCATACTGCTTCACCTAAATTCGTTAATTCCTACATTTTATTGGTAAATGAGATGAGTTGATTGTGTGGCACAGTCCAATTTTTTAAAAACGAATCTTGTTTTTTATAAAAAAATTTCAATGGAAACCAGATTAAAAAAATTGCATCCTGGAATTATAAGTAGCTGCTTTTGATTATCTACTATACATGGAAAAAGTTGTTTGCCCCAATGTCAAGCTTAGAACTGACTTTCTGCGAATATATTTGAATTGTTTGGTAGAAGTTGAGCACTTAACCACCTCAAAGTCAAATTCCTACCAAGACTTTAAATCAAACAAGCTTCTTTACTTCATAAGCAAGGGCATTGGATGGGTGGAGTGCTCCATTCATGATTAGGCGTCTGTATGAGTGCAACATTGGCTAATAAGGTAGTTAGACTGATGTAGAATACTCCTATTTAATAACTCAAATATCTTTGCAGTTTAGCGATGTTGACATGGGGGAAATTATCATGGGGAACATCGAACTCACCCGCTACACTCGACCTACTCCTGTTCAGAAATATGCTATTCCTATCATCAAAGACAAAAGAGATCTGATGGCTTGTGCCCAGACAGGTAAGTCTGTAATGTTTGTTTTAGCTGCATGTTCTAAATGAAGTAAAAGTAAAATTTAGCAACTATAAAAACCATGCTGCACAAATTTTGAACTCTTTCCTTTAGAAGCCTTGCTGATTATTGCATTTTGAAGTACAGTTGTGTTGACTAAATACTGAGAATGAGCCAATGCAGTTCTCCAAGTGGAGGGGTTTGAGTGAATTGCAGAGACCTGCTGTTTTGCAAATGGCTGTAATTGGTTAATTATCACTAATTTGATCTAGCATTGGAGTAAAAACTTTGCAGTCAACACAGGTTTCTGTATAACTTGTAATCATCATCATCACATACCGGTTGAATTGTTTTCAGAAATAAAAGGATTTTGCATTGCTATCAAATTTTAATGCATCTTTTTCTCTAGGTTCTGGCAAAACTGCTGCATTTCTTCTGCCCATATTGAGTCAGATATATACAGATGGTCCAGGTGATGCTTTGAGAGCCATGAAGGCAAGTGTATGGTTTGCAGCATATAAACAATATCTAGATACTCCTAGCAATGTGCATTTTATCATGCTTTTTTCAGTTGTCCCTTCTGTGTTAATGTATGGGAACTGTTTCTGTTTGAGAACGTAACTCAAACTCGTTTGCCTCTGCAGAGGAAAGTCGTGCACTAATTTTGTTTCCACCCGAAAATAGCTGTATAGGCCTTGACTTACATAACCATTCATTTAGTAATTATTTGAAGTTATAATGGCTTCCAAAAAAGTAACATGATAGTTTTTCCATCACGCTGCTACAGATTTCAAGCAGTGGGTAATAACTCATTCATTGGCTAGTGACTGAGTTTTTTGGAGTATAAAACCCCTCCTCCTTCCTGGAAGAGTCCAGTTAAATAACTCAGTCCTTGGCTAGCAGTTACTATCCTCTGATTGAGTTCTCAAGCCTCCTTTAGCCTTTTGCTTCTAATTTTTTTCTCAATTTCTCAATTCCTTGTTAAGTTTATCCTCTCCTCCTTCCTTAAGTTTAATTGATTTCTTTAATTTCTTTATTTCTTTATTTATTATATTTATATGCCTCCCATCTCCCAGAGGACTCTGGGCGGCTCACAATGCGACAAACAAAACATTCAATAAAACACTTCTATAAATATAAT
>JANHFM010008422.1:39282-49336 GCA_032468115.1 Grayia smithii
AACTTAAAGACCTGTGGACTTCAACTCCCACAGTTCCTTAGCCAGCTAAGCTGAGCTGGCTGAGGAATTCTGGGAGTTGTAGTCCACAAGTCTAAGTTGCCAAGGTTGGAGACACCTGTTGAAGGCACAAGGCAGGCAGATTTAGTTGCTCACCGATGAGATTGATTGCAGGCAGGCAGATTCAGTTGCTAGCTGATGCAATTGATTGCAGATATTGTAGCAAGCGAAGCAAGGCAGGCCTTGCGAACAGAGGCTTCAGGCCAAAGAGCAAAGATAAGCAAGCTGGAGGCTGGGGGGGAAGGTGGGTGGTTAGCTAGGTTGCTTAGCCTGGCCAGGCAGGCAAGCAGAAAAAAACAAAACAGAATAACAGTTGGAAGGGACCTTGAAGGACGCCAAGGCAGGCCAGGCAGCCAAGCAGCGGGCATGAGTGGGGGTGCTGGGCATTTTTGCTACCGGTTCTCCAAATCACTTGCAGCCATCACTACCAGATATCACTACCAATACCACGATCCAGTAGCATTGCACCCCTGGGCAGAATGAAATGTCTTGCATAACATTGGGCTTATACCTTCATCTTGCTCTTGTAACATTACAGGAAAATGGAAGATACGGGCGTCGTAAACAATACCCAATTTCATTAGTTTTGGCTCCAACAAGAGAATTGGCAGTGCAGATATATGAAGAAGCTAGAAAGGTAAATGTTACATGCTCCTGGGAACTTATTAGAAGATCACAAGGCATAATTTTAGATCTGAAATTCTAAAATCTGATACTTCCTTCCGTCTAGTTTGCCTATCGTTCCAAAGTCCGTCCTTGTGTTGTATATGGTGGTGCCGACATTGGCCAACAGATACGTGACTTGGAACGTGGTTGCCATTTGCTTGTGGCAACTCCAGGCCGCCTTGTAGATATGATGGAGAGAGGAAAGATAGGCCTGGACTTCTGCAAGTAAGTAATACAGTATACTTATAAGATAATAAGTTTTGTAATATTGATAGCCTTGGATACTTTGGAACTTCCTTGTCGGTATGGAATCGTAGAACTCTTGATGTGCTATTTTATATTTTCTAGATACTTGGTTTTGGATGAAGCTGATCGTATGCTTGACATGGGTTTTGAGCCTCAGATTCGTCGTATTGTTGAAAAAGATACTATGCCACCAAAGGGTGTCCGTCAGACAATGATGTTTAGTGCTACTTTTCCAAAGGAAATCCAGGTATTTATGCATGATGTTCAACTTTCCATTAAGATTCAGCACATAAAAGGGAACTGATACACTAAAAGTAATTATCTATGGTAAACCCAACGCTGCTGTTCCAAAAGGCAACTGGACTTTCTTAGTTGTTTTCAGTTGCCTTTTGAACATCATCTTTGGGACAAGCATGAACTAGATGACTCTGAAACTCTATGGACATGTCTATGGTAAACTTGTAAAAAAAATAAGCAGAGTTCTTGAATAGTTTTCTTTTGAAGAACTTGTCTATAGTTAACTCACTATTGTTGAGATGGTTCTGTACACCCATAGAGGTTAGTGGGGATTGATAAACTATGATTAGATGCCTATTGTTTATGCTAATTAAGTGCTGTTTTTTAGATCCTTGCTCTTGATTTCTTGGAGGAATATATTTTTCTGGCTGTTGGCCGAGTTGGCTCTACATCTGAGAACATCACACAGAAAGTAGTGTGGGTGGAAGAGTCAGACAAAAGATCATTTCTTCTTGATCTCTTGAATGCCACAGGTAAAGACTGAAGGATTTCAGCATAAATCTAATGTAAACCTCTGTTAGCTGGGGAAAAATTAAGATTTTTCTTTCCTATTTTCTCCTATAATTGACTTCTTCAATCTGCCTGCAGCTAACTTGCCTAGTAATACCTTTTTATTGCAATCATAAGCACTAGTTTGTACCACGTGGTGTTATATTGACAGATACACCATTAGTTAATGAAATTCTTTGTATATGCAGGCAAGGAATCCTTGACTCTGGTGTTTGTAGAGACTAAAAAGGGAGCTGATTCTCTGGAGAATTTCCTGTACAATGAAGGATATGCTTGCACCAGTATCCATGGTGATCGCTGTCAGCGAGATAGAGAAGAAGCATTACATCAGTTCCGCTCTGGCAGAAGTCCCATCTTAGTTGCCACTGCAGTAAGGACATATTTGGTTGTATAGCTATGTGTGTCTTTAATTTTATCTTTGGGAATTCAGGATTCCCCTCTTGTTTGTCTTCAATAGGTAGCAGCACGAGGACTGGATATTTCCAATGTTAAACATGTCATAAATTTTGATTTGCCAAGTGACATAGAAGAATATGTGCATCGCATTGGCCGTACGGGCCGTGTAGGAAATCTTGGTAAGAGGGCATTAATCTTGATGGGGGTTTTGTACTTTTAAGAACTATATATGCAGAAGTGCTAAATAACATGAGACTGCAGCTGCTCAAAATTTTGTCAACCTCTATTTTAAAAAAAGCCTTTTCAAAATAATAATGGACATTAATTAGGATGCGAATACTTTTACAGAGACATCTAGCAATAAAGGCCTGTTGGGAAAGATCAGTGTATATATGTATTGAGACAATTCATAAGTTCCTTGTAAGGCAGTAATTGAACTTAAAATCTTGTTGCTGTTTTTGGAAAATTCTTAATGGAAATCTGCATTGGATAGCTTTATTATGCTTCTGAGAAGCTTTCACATTGAAGAATATATTTATTACACTGTAGTATCCCAGGTTTTCAATTTTTATACTTCAAACATTTTGAATAATATCCCCATTTAAATGCCTTTGATTTTGACATGCTTTTTCTTTCAGTGTTGTAAATCGTGTACTTTAGAAGGAAAAGCCCATCAATGGCTTATCCTTCACACAAAAAGGGGAACAAATTTATCATAAATGCAATGATAAATCTACTGTTACTAAGAGCTTATTATGAGTGGTCAGGAAGATACCTGCTTTTATTTGTGTCATTTTGAAAATAAGAACAGATAGCTGAAGATCTCATATTCCCTGAACTTTTCTTTTAGGTCTTGCCACTTCATTTTTTAATGAGAAGAACGTAAATATCACAAAAGACTTGTTAGATCTGCTTGTTGAAGCTAAACAGGAAGTACCATCTTGGCTAGAAAACACAGCATATGAGCAATATCATAAGGGCGGAAGCAGTCGTGGACGTTCCAAAGGGTAATACAAATGAATTAAGTTTGACTGTCTTCCATGTAGCTGACTAGAGCTTCACTCTGTTTTATTGTTACATTAGGCTGCAAGCTATTCTAGTTCCTGTGTTTTCAGAATGAGGGTTTTTTGCTGCTCCAATATTCCTTTGCATTCTGCAGAAAAGTAGGTTATGAAGGGAATGTTTCACTTTTGAAAGACCAGAGGAAATGGTAGTAAATACGATACTTGTTTGTTAGATTTATATCCCATTTTCCTTACAGGAGCTCAGGATGGTATGCATGGTGTTCCTTGCTTATTGTGTTAGACTTTTTGGTTTGGCGAAATTAGATGCCGGTTCAGTTGAAATTTTGAAATAATGTTCTGCAGAGAATTAATAATAGAAAGGGTTTTTTAGAAAAAAATACTGAACAATTTGAGACAATAGCTATTGCTTGATCACAAGCGTGCAGTAGCAAAATAGATACATAATATAAAAATTAATTAAGTAGAGGGTTTATTTAATGGGATTCATGGATACTTCAAATACTGTCTTACCTACCTTTCTGTTTTCCTTTAGCCGCTTCAGTGGAGGCTTCGGTGCCAGAGATTATCGAACAAGCAGCAGCAGCAGCGGTGGGAGTAGTAGTTTTGGCAGTAGTCGTGCAAGTAGTGGTCGCAGTGGTGGTGGTGGTGGTGGTCACGGAGGTAGCAGAGGATTTGGAGGTAAATGGTTTGTGCTGTTTAGGTGGGATGAAAGATGATAGGAAAAAAAGCAAGCTAAAATGTCTTGTGAACATTTTCATTGTATCTTAAAATTCTAATTTTTTTTTGTCTTAATAGGTGGCTATGGCGGCATCTATAACAGTGATGGATATGGAGGAAACTATAACTCTCAGGGGGTAGATTGGTGGGGCAACTGATCTGCTTGCTGCAGATTCTTACCAAACAAGCTAATATGGAAACCACATGTAACTTAGCCAGACTATACCTTGTGTAGCTTCAAGAACTCGCAGTACATTACCAGCTGTGATTCTCCACTGAATTTTTTTTAAGGGAGCTCAAGGTCACAAGAAGGAAAGGAACAGAAGCCCTACTTTGAAGAAGGTTTAAAGACTCCATTGTAGTCAGGATTAACTCCTTTACCCAACCCCACTCCCACTCCTAAACTGTATTTATAATTTTGTGACTGAGGATCATTTGTTAATGTACTGTGCCTTTAACTTTAGACAACTTTTTATTTTGATGTCCTGTTGGCTCAGTAATGCCCAAGATTATCAATTGTCTTTGCAAAATTATTTAACTTGGGCTTTATAAAAATCAAACCTTGGCACACAGGTGTGATACAACTTACAGGAATCATTGATTCATCCACTTTATCTTCAAAAACAAAAGAAAAAAGAAAACTTGTGCGGTGGCCTACATTAGGGCTTTGATACTTGGAGATTTGAAAAATAAAACATCTTGAAGCATATCAATGGAATTAGTTTCTAATGTGGCAAAACTGTACAAAGTTAAAAGTTGATTTGCTCACTCTATCCTGGATAGGTACTTCGAACCTGATTGTCTTTAAAAAGCCATTCCAGTCCTGATAATGAGGTGATGTATGGATTGCATGCATACAAGCACTGTTTTAAAAGTAAATGCAAGTAAACACAGCAATTCCAGTGTTTAGGCAGATTATTAATGTGAGCTAGCCAATAGAAGGCAGAACATTACAGGGAATGTTTAAAGGTCTGAACTTGAAATAGTTTTTAGGAGAATTCATCTACTTAGACAATTCAAAATTGCCTGCCATATTAAGTTGAAATGGTAGAATGGCTGACCATAACAGTGAAGGTCCATTTTTTAAAAGGGCCTGACTGATTTTTTTGGTCTTAACGCATGCTAGTGTTGATGTTTTTTGGTCAAGGGGGAATGAACAGGAAGAATTATGCAGCAGGCTTTATTTTAATGCAGATTCACATTACTCTGTTCAAGCTGCGTTGAAGTGTTAACTGGCTTACTGTAGACTTGTAAAATGGCTCCAGAAGAGTAACAAATTCTGAGATCACAAAGGTTGGAATGTACATAACTGCACAAGGTTCAATTCTGCTATCGAGTGCAGTTTTAGTCAGTTTTAGTTGCATAGGTTTCCATTGTATTTAGTCTTGTTAATGCTGATCTGGCCAAAGATGAGTATTTCCAACAGTAAAAGGCCTCTGTCACTTAGTGTCTCTGAGATAACGTCTGTTGCCAGAGCTATTACCAACTCTAAGTGGCATAGGACAACAGCAAAATCTCCTAAAGTGCAATAGATCTTTTCAAGTGTATTGTGCCTTGTACTAAACTTTAATTAGGTGCACTTGACAGTATTTGAAGTCATTTGTTATGGTGCTATTTCAATTAGTCTAGATTTAGGCCCTTGTACATTTTGCCCATAACTTTTTACAAAATACTTCTTTTATTGCACATTCAGAGAATTTTATATGTCTTGTGTGCGTGTCCTTAACTTCCAATCTTATTTTGTCTCTTGGGAGACTGAACGCAGCTTGGCTAAGGAGAAGGAACTAGATTCTAAAACTGGGACCATGGGAATAATGGTTGGGAAGAAAACTATTTGCACACGACAGATTTCTAGATACTTTTTGCTGCTAGTTTTGTGTAATATTTATTGAACATTTTTGACAAATATTTATTTTTGTAAGCCTAAAAGTGATTCTTTGAAAGTTTAAAGAAACTTGACCAAAAGACAGTACAAAAACACTGGCACTTGAATGTTGAATGTCACCGTATGCGTGAAATTATATATTTCGGGGTAGTGTGAGCTTTTAATGTTTAAGTCATATTAAACTCTTAAGTCAAATTAAGCAGACCCGGCATTAGCAGTGTAGCCATAACTTTCTGATAGTAAAACAAAAATTGGCAACTTTAAAATTAAACATGCCAAGGTTTTGATACACTTGTCTTAAGATATTAATGAAACACTTCAAAACACTGATGTGAAGTGTCCAGATTCTCAGATGTTCGTTGCGTGAGTTTTTGTTTAGTTGTGTGTTTTTTTTTTTCAGTGAATGTCTGGCACATTGCAATCCTCAAACATGTGGTTATCTTTGTTGTATTGGCATAATCAGTGACTTGTACATTCAGCAATAGCATTTTAGTGAGTTTTACAACCAGCAATATTCTTCAGTTGTGATAAAGATTCAGTCATATGCAAAGAATGGGTTTAAACTTGCTGAGTGTAAACAATATGAACGTCAGGTCACTGTAGGTTTAGTAATTGCTTATTGTATTAGTTTAGATGCTAGCACTGCATGTGCTGTGCATTACTCAGTTTTAATAAAATAAAAAGTTGAAATGCATCCTGTGTAGTTTTGATTCTTACCGTAGGTGGAAAGGAGTGGTTTAAAAATAGATGGTTAAAAAAAATTAATGATTCTGCTTTTCCTAATCTGACTAAATCTGGGCATCATGAACTGAACTTTCAGTGGAACCTTTTGGTTTGGGGTAGATAGAAAGCCATTTATTGCTTTTTGGTACACTGTAGTCCAATACAGATGCTAGTTTTTACCTGAATAATAAGTAATAGTGTTGGTTGCAAACTGTAAATGAGGTTGCTTATTGGTATAATAATAATAGTAGAAATAAAATGTAGCTGTAATTTGTAATTACCACTGATCCTGTAAACCACTTTTGGAACTGGGAGAGTATATTTACATTAACATCCATTTATAATATGCATTGGACCATGAAGTAGAATTGTTTTATAGTATAACTGGGGATTTGAGGGTGTGTTGAATGTGTGTGTGTATGTGTGAGTGAGATGACATGGGAAGTTCAGATCAACAAATGTGATCTGTTATCTAGGAACTTGTTTTCCACCTTAGAAAAATAGTTGTGTGTTAGGTTTGAATGGGAGCATTTGGGGGAGGATAGCAGAACAAGAATATAGTAAAAAAAATGCTGATCAGCCCCCAGTAACAGGTGGTTTACAAATTTTTCAAACTATTAAAAGCAAAATTGAGCAGGAAGGGTAAAGACAGAAGCATTATAAAATCAGGAAAGCTGGTGTTCACACAGCAACTCAGAGATGCCAGCCACTTGTTGCAGAAGACAAAACTGGACAGACAACCATAGGTTCAGTTGGGAAACTGAGCATCCACATATACTTTTAATTGCTTTGTAATTCATGTTTATGTTTTGTCATGTATAATACCCAGAGTTGATTACTGAGAAGGGTGACTAGAATTTTTTTTAAAAAGTTAGGAAATTTCTAGAAGATTGTCATTCAGACCATTTAGCCATTAACAAACCATATTTACACACTGTTTCAAAGAAAATAAGGAAACAACCAGTACATGTTCTCTTCAGTAGAATAACGCTGGATTAAGCAGCGATTAATACTACAGAAAACAATACAGGTAGTTATTGAGCTACAATAGCTCAAAATTACAATGACTTCAGAAAAAGTGACAACATGTCCCCTCCACAGTCATGTGACAGTTTGGGTGCTTGGCAACTGGGTTTTATAATGGTAGCAGCATCTTAGGTGATAGGAATTTGTAACCTGAATTGGGTTCTAACAAGCAGTCAATTTGGAGAAGCCAGATTTGCTTAATGACAATTCCCCTAACTGGTTAAAAATTGTCATAAAATTGGTCATGTGACCAATGTTACTTAACCATGTAGCTTGGCAATCTATTCTGATCCCAATTGTGGCTGCTGTACTTTAATTGAACTATCAAGGAGAAAACCACATTGCTGTGAACACTTGCAGGGCAAGCTACAGTATATAAATGGAGCAAATCTCATGTTCACGCTGTTATCTAGTTGGGTAATAATCTGCAAGCAAGCAAACCCAGACAGCATCAATGAATCCACTGTTCAAACCTGACCAGCATAGATTATGAAATGCTTACGGTCATTCATGATTTTATTGTGTATCTGAGGTGTAACCTAATACCTCTTGGAGATATGCACTCCTGACTTCCAAGTGTGGCACTAACTGGTTCTGGTATAGGGGCAGGAATGTTGAAAACTATTAGTTTCTTCTGGCTTTCAGGGACATAATGTAATAGATACCAGACACTAATTGTGAAATTAGGCTCCAGTAATAGGTGGGATTGCTGCTAGTACCAGACTACTATATAGCAACTTCGTACCAGAACTGAATTGGAATAGAGCTGGAAGGGACCTTTGACATCTAGTCTAACTGCCTGCTCAAGCAGGAGATTTCAGCCAAGTGTGTCCAGTCTCTTAACCTCCAGTGATGAAGCACCCACAACTTCTGAAGGCAACCTGTTCCACTGCTTAATTGTCCTTGCTTGTTAGGAAGTTTCTCCTTAATTTCAGGTTGCTTCTCCTTGATTAGTTTCTATCCATTGTTTGTTTCTCTGCCCTCTGGTGCGGAAAATAAATTGACCCCCCTCTTTGTGGCAACTTCTCAAATGCTGGAATACTGCTATCATGTCCCCCCAGTCTTTTACTCTAGACTAACTAAACCCAAATCCTGCAACCATTCTTCATATGTTTAATCATCTTAGATGCTCTTTGCACTCTTTCTAAAGTCTCAACATCTTTTTGTAATGGGACCAAAATTGGATGCAGTATTCCAGGTGTGGCGTTACCAAGACTTCATAAAACTAATATTTACGTGGTTTTGATTCTATGCCTCTATACAACCAAGGATTGTATTACTGCTTGGTTCTGACAGGCAGGTTGGAAGTGAGGTTTCCTACATTTAAAAACTTTAGTGTGCCTCCTGTGGAGCGGAATCTGGAGAATTCAAGACGTAGCTTTTTAATAATTTTTATTTTTTTTAAAATGCAGAATAAAACTAAAAGGAAAAAGAAAAAGAATGAAAGCAAAGTGCTAAAATAAAATTATAAAGACATAGCTTTTGATTTTCTTTTATAGCAGTTATAAATATAAAATAGCCTCTTCTATGGTTACAGTGTTGCTTACATTTTCTCTATGTTAATCTTTTAATTTTGTTCTAATCCTCAAAACCATATACTTTTTTTTTGTTTCCTACAAAAAGTCAAGGTTTCCAATCATTAAGGTTAGTACAGTGTCCCTCTAATTAAAGCAGACAATTTGGCCATCACACCATCATCTTCACTATTTCTCTATTATGGATCCAATAAAATCTTTTCATCCTGGTGCATATAATAGCATTTTAGCTATTGTCTATCCACTGCAGGATGAAGGCCTCTTCTGCATGTTTACAACCTATTCGATCCTGAGCTTCTTTTGCCAATTAGGCCTGCCATATTTGATGAATAATATAGCATATGTAAAAAAAAAGTTCCATTTTTTTTTCAGCTGCTTCCATCAGTCTCCAAAAAGCCTCTGGTTTAATGGTATATGAGTCTTTAAAATCATCTGTATTATTATGTACTTGAGTCCAAAATTTACAGTAGTACACTACAAAATTACAGTAGTTCTAAATCTATGAACACAATAAAGTCCAAAATTTGTTGCTATGTAAGATAGTTATTGAGTGAGTTTTGCCCTGTTTTACAACCTTTCCTGCCACAGTTAAATGAATAATTGAAGTTCTTAAGTTAGTAACAGGTTAAGTGAATCTGGTTTCCCCATTGACTGCTTGTCAGAAGGTCGCAAATGGGATCACATGATCTGGGGATGCTACAACAGTTGTAAGTGAAAAAATTATAACTCACTTCTTAACCTTTTTTCCCCCAAGTTTTTTATTTTTTTATAAAAATGTCTAATGTGAACACTGGCACTTGGGCATCATACATTCCAATACAAATGAAACTGATCAAATTAAACATTATTACATTCAATCAATGTAATTATGTATTTCTATTAACAATACACATTTACTGTGTTTCCCTGAAAATAAGACCCTGTCTTATATTTTTTTGAACCCTGAAATAAGCGCTTGGCCTTATTGCCAT
>JANHFM010008422.1:99753-111608 GCA_032468115.1 Grayia smithii
ACAATCACAGCTGAGTTGCCTGATTGTCAGAGACTTTTTTTTAACCTTTTAAAAGGATTTTTTACAGCCTAGTCTGCCAAATAGGCTGTTAAAAAAAAGCTTGTAAAAAGAAAGGCTCCAAGAATCGCTGGGCTCAGCTAGCAATCACAGCTGAGCCCCACGATCCTCGGAGCCTTTCTTTTTACTTTTAAAAGCATTTTTTTTCAACCTATTGGCTGAATAGGCTTTTTAAAAAATGCTTTTAAAAGTAAAAAAAAAGGTTCTGACAATCACAGCTGAGCCATGATTGTCAGAGCCTTTTTTTTTTACTTTTAAAAGCAGGAAGTAAGGACACCTGGGCCTGTGGGTAGAGCCGCGCTCCACTATCGCTACAAGTTCTCTGAACTATCTGCCATAATCGCTACAGGATCACCTGAGCCAGTCCGAACCGGGAGGATTTCACCCCTGAACCAAATACAAGGAAATAGAGCCTACCTTTAGGAATTCTTCCCTGTCCCTTTAAGAATAATAACTATACAAGGATGGCTGGATTTCTTCTGATTATTACTCGACCATGACTGAATGGTCAGCAGGAACATGGATGGAGGTACTCCTAGAGATGACCATTAGCTAGGAAATAGGAAATAACTTTCTCAAGAAATAACTTTCTCTAAACCATGACCAACCCAGATTGGATCTTGCAAATAACTTTCTGCTGCCATCTAGTGACTTTATTGATTTTTGCAGCCCATCAGTAGTAGCCAAACTAGGAGCTCAAAGGCTATGGTATTTTCGTCATGGTTCATCTGCAAACGCTGCAGTATATAATGGAACAAAAATAACCAGGATTGTCATAGACAAGTTAAGCCTGTTGATATTACTGTTGTGATCTGACAAGATCCTCTGCTTCTTTAGACTGACAGTTTATGTTAAACATTGCTCGTTCAATATGACCACTGGCCTGGAGTTCAAGGGAATGATTTAAGAGAGGCTTGACCATCATGAATCAAGGATGAAGTTGCTGTTTCAGTCAGCAGTTTTGGGGGAAGGTTCTTCCTCCATCTTTTTTCTTTGCATGCTCTTGTAAGTGAATAAACTCACATCTGTTAAAAAAAGAGAGACAATATGTTGTGTCAGTGCCAATGCAAGCAGGATCCAGATACCGCTCCAAGTGCAAATACAGATGGTTTCTTGGTTGTTGTTTTTTTAAAAATCAGATAATTGTATTTTTAATTATTCTTTCATTTATTAACTCAGTTGCTGAGTTCCCACTTTGCATGGGACCAAAACCAATAGGTGACAGACCACAACAGCTGGTTCCTACAACATATTTAGCCAAGACCAATCTTTATGGCATATAAAAATGAGAAGAGAAAGGAACTCGGAAGGGACCCTCCCTAATATAAGAGAGTTTATTTATTATTTATTTATTTATTGCATTTATATGCCGCCCTTCTCCCGAGGGACTCGGGGCGGCATACAATAATTCAAACAGTATATAACGATAAATAGAATAAAAATAGTATAAATGCAATAATTAATAAACATTTAAAATCCAGAGAAAATATATAAAAAACAATTTTAAAACAATTAAATTAAAATACCCAATTAAAAAACCCAATCACGTCAGCCAGTTTGGTTAAAAAGCCATGTCTTAAGATCACGCCGGAAGGAATGGAGGTCAGGGGCAGTCCAAAGGTCCAAGGGGAGTTGATTCCAGAGGGTGGGTGCACCCACAGAGAACGCCCTCGCCCTGGGCGCCACCAGCCGACATTGTCTGGCCGATGGTACCCTGAGGAGCGCAGCCCTATGTGAGCGCACAGGGCGGTTGGACGAAGGCAGAAGATGGTCCCGCAAGTACCCTGGGCCGGCGCCATATAGGGCTTTATAGGTAAGCACCAGCACCTTGAAGCGTATCCGGAGGACCACATACACATGCAAAAAGATGTGTTTTTCCAAGCCACTTGGTAGTAGACATCGAAACTTGTATTGGATAGAGGTCTTTAGTCCTTTTTCTAATATCACTGTTTGTATATGTGTACTTGTGTGTGTAGATATACACATGGACACCGTGTACCATAAGTCAGGGTCTGTAAGTTAATCACAGTACATTTTATTAATTAATTTTTCTTCCAGAAAAATATCGTTGTACTTAGGAATATTCAAAGGTCATCAAATGAGCAAGGAAGTGTTTAGAAGAAAATGGCAATCAATTGGAACATTTAATGTAATTTATATAATAAATTATGGGGATATGACTTTTAGTATACCCTGTATATGTATATTATTTTATGATGGAATCTGTATCATAAAAATAAATCCCACTAAAATGGATCTCTTTCTGAGGACAAGTCTTATTATTCCTTATTTCCAATATTCCTTATTATTTCCAAAATCCCAGAAAATATGCAAATTATATAATTAAAATGAATATATATGAATACCTTTAAACAAATTTGCTACTTTAAAAGGGCTAAACTAGAGTGCAATATCACATTTCCAAGAAAATTACTTGCATTTTTTCAATTTTTCTTTTTCTTTTTCATTGAGAATCTGGTTTGTTGGTCAAAATAATTTTAATAGCACTAGTTAGCATTATGTGATCACATTAAATATTCAGCTTTTTCACTGGATGCATTCACTATTTTGATTTGTTTTATTGTTCCTCAATGTTAGCTTTGGCTCTTTAATCAATCTGAGTTTATTTTAATATTAAGAATCCTGTCATATCATTGCATCTTTTCAGCAAATCTTTTTATGAAGCAATCAGAATTCATTATCCAGATTTTTTTAAAAAATATTTCAATTATCTTGCCCAGATGTGTTATTATTCAAGCTTGTTTTTAATTATTCCATGACCTAATTATCATTATTCTGCTTTATTTTAGACATTTATGTAATATTTGATGAACTAATGTAATGAACATGAAATAACAACAATACAGTAGGTGGATAGAACTACTCCTTTGTTCCGTTATCTTTGTTGTAAAATTGGTGTGTGTGATCTAAGAGCACAGGCAGAAACAATTTTCCAGAAAGCAATAACATTCAGCCATGAGCAGGCAGTTAATTTTAAGACTGAGAAGAAGAAAGTAAGTAATTCATTACCTCACATGAAGAAGATTGAGTGCGATAACTTGGCACAATCTTGAAGGTGATACTGCCTCTCATTTCTCTCTGGAGAAATTAAAAGTATTTTTTGTTTTGCAAAAACTCAAAACAAATAAATGGAGCACCCAAAACTATCTAATATTTTAACAAAATCATAAAGCCTATGGGTTTAATTCCAAAATTTAGTTACCAGATATCCAAAGGAACCCAAATACACTCAAAAAAAAGTTCTGTATGAAACCAAGCTGAAGTACTTGTATAATAAGGTTAGTATTTTAGAGCATATCATATTTAGTAGTAGTAAGCTGTTTTTTTGTTGTTGCAGTTTTATCATGTTCCCTCTAATTTGTAGATACTTTAGCAATAAAGACATTGAGCCATTTTTAAATGTTGTTGTTAACTACATGCACCTATTACATACTATACATAAGTCATTGGTAAAGTACAACCTTGCTAATGAAATGGCATAAACTAAAATGTCCCAACAAATTACCTTTTTAAAATAGAAACAAAACCACTAAAGACTATTTTTTAAACTATTTTTTTAATTCACATAGCAATTCAACAAAACTTGCTGAAAGGAATCCATTATTCTTTTTGTGGAAAAAAAATTAAATCAATCTGGATTCCAAGAATGGGATTATTTTATGGACAAATACACGCATGTAGGAAAAAGATAACAAGGATAATTAAATCGGACAAAAATGAAAGCTGCTTAACAGAATGTTCTTAAAATACTCTTGTCCTTGGTACAGTGGAGTATATTCTAGAATGTTATAAATGGAAATAGAACTGTTTTCAACAAAATGTGAAGACTAATCTATGTAAAAATTAAACCTAAAAAATATAACCCAGATTCTACAATTGTTGAAATTGTAATTTAATTAGTCAAGTGTTATTACTAAATATTTGTCAAACTTTACTTCTTAGTTAATGAACACTGATTAACTGTACTGATAGTCAATTATTATTTTTATTTCTCTTTTCAAAATATTATTTGGAGTTAATGCCAATTTAAAAGAAGACAAAGGACCTGGTTCCTGGTTTATAAAAAAAGGTAAACAAAGGAAGAAGAGTTGGGAAAAAAAAGAGAAAAGCAGCATCAATTTTCCAGAATATTTCTTTCCTTGGCTTAAATTTAATTTAATTTGGACTAATATTCTGTTGGTATTGTTTTTGTGACTTTCTGGCTGCCGATGTAATAAGAACGCACCAAACATTAACTCCTTTGGGGGGAAAATCTGGGCATATTGTTTACAGCCAAACACAGTAATGGGTTCAAAGGAAATATTAAGACTGTTTTTACCAAATTCCAGGTTAATGTTCATCCTGCTGATGAGAACATGGGGTTGCCCTTGAAGAGTATCCAGAAGCTTCAGCTGGTATAGAATGCCAGAATGCAGGCAGTTATGTGCACTTGAGCAGTATTTTATACCTCAGCTCTGTGAGATATATTGATTGTCATTTTACTTCTGAATCCAATTTGTTAGTTTTAACCTTTAAAGCCTTTCATGGAATGGGACTGGGCTATTTAAGGGACAGCCTCTCCCCAGTTAGCCTACCCATTAAATCAGGAAGAGAAGTCACGCTGTGGTACCAAAAGCTACAGATCTGGTGGGTTTCAAGAGACAAAATTTCTTTGCCATGATGCTCACTTTATTAAAACATTCCTCCTGCCCCCACCCCATTTTTTTTTTATTAGCTTCACCCATTCAACATTATGGAAGGCTCTCAAGACCAGGCTATGTCATCAGGCCTGGCATTTCCATGGAACTGGAGAAATGCTCAGATGGCTCCATTGATGAGATGCCATGCTTGTCTTCTCTTTGCCTAGGGGTTTATATATTTGCTTTTATGTTATTTATTTCTTAATGTAGGTTTTTACATTTTTAATATATATCATTTTTATATTTGTGATTTTTATCCAATTGTGTGATTTCGGTTAGAAAAGTGGTAATACAAATTAGATAAATAAATCAGCCAAAATGGGACAATGGGACAACTATGAACTAGTGACAGATTACTGCTAATGAGTCATACATCTCCAGAATACTGGTTTATCTTTTAATATAAATACTAATATATTTTTACTAATATCAGGTTAATGTTGCTGATATTTTTCAGAGGCATAAATGGAGTCTTTTTAAACAGTTATATCACAGGAATTCTTAATTTTTAACTTGAGCATTAGTATGATACAAACCATCTTCATACATGGTCCATCTTGCTCTATTTGAAGAGTTAAATAAAACAGAAAAGAAGAGGACCAAAGCTATGGAGTGTCTTAACTATTTGAGAAAGGTTTGCAGAAAAACAAGCAATCTGAAAAAAACAAGATCCAAGCATTATTAATCAATGCTAGAGGGTATGCATAGCTGTATTTTGAGTAATATTTTGAATTGCTGTGTTTCAGAGGTTAGGTAGCCTTTAACTTGTAATAAAAGTAAAATGAATCAGATAAAAACTTTTTACATGCTTACAAGCATTTTCTGAAGTTGTTCCACTGTTTGATTTGCCACACTAATTCCATTTATTTCCCGAATTTCATCCCCTACATGAAGTGTACCTACAGAAGCAGTAACACAAAATGGCACAATTACAAACTATTCTATTATTATCCCACATTTCATTTTATATGCATAATTAAATATTGTAAACAATTAGAATTTCCTCAAACTTAAAAAATTACTAGAAGTCTAGCTACATAATCATGAATGTGTTCTGCTACATTTAACAGGAATACTCCCACTTAATTTTGTAGCTCTAAAACAGGGTGTCAAATTTGATTTCATTGCGGGCTGCATCAGCTTTGTGATTGTCCTAGGGGGACCGGGTCGGGTAGTCACGGCTGACTGGGCATGGCTCAGATATATGTGTGGCCAGTTTGACATCACTCTCATGGGCCGGGTGGTGTTGGGGAGGAAATTCAGGGATCTCGGGTGGGTGGGGAGGTGGGCGGGAGGCTCCTCCCATAGGATGAGGTGAGGTGACACTGGGGGCGGGGTGGGGATGCTGTTGCCGCAAGGCAATGCAAGGAGTGGGGTGGCTAGTGCTGGTAACCATTAGCTATCACAAGCTCACCGCTCTTTGCATATGGGGCTGATGGTTTCCAGCAGCACCTGCAGCCTGCCAGCCCCTCCGCTGGCACACTTGGTGGCTCTGGAGCCTGCTCCACCAGGCTGAACATCCCAGAAGCACACGCGGCAGTGGCATCAGCAGAAGGTGGGGGGAGGCATGTCATGTGGACTGCTGCATGCGCTTACTCTGTCCCACTGTTTTTGCTTGCGGCTGGAGAAGTCGCTGCTGGTCATCTTCTTGGCCCCCTCATGGGTCTTGCCCTTGGCCTACGTGTGGAGTGTGTTCCCCTTGCACACCTGATCCACCTTGGCCCCAAATGCGAGCTGTCGCTGCTGCCGCCACTCAGCAGACCCGCCTGGCCTGAAAGAAGTGAAGAGGCCAGCTAGAAAGCCTCAGTAGAGGGGATAGAGCACACTCAGTTCCAGCAGGCTAAAGTTTGTCACTGCGAGCAGGGAAAGTCAGATTCCCATTGGTGCCATGGCCGCCCAGGCCCAGCAGAGACAGGGAGAAGGCACACGATCCTCGTTGGGCCTGGGCAGCCATGATGCCGATGTGGATCCGGCTTTCCCCACTAGACTTCTGCCTGCTGGGCTTGGGTGTTCTCTACCACCTCTACTCAGGCTTTCTAGCTGGCTGCTTCGCCTCCTTTGGCCTGGGTGGGCTTGGTGCTCTGGGTGGCGATAGTAGAGCCCTAATGGACCTGCACAAGCTGCTGATGGCCTTGGTGGTGGGAGTGGTGCCGAGGTGCATCAGATGTACAAGGGGAACACATTCCATGCACAGGCGAAGTGCAAGACCTGCAAGGGGGCTGAAATAACTAGCAGTGATCTGCTTTCCAAACACAAGCAAAAATAAATGGGACGGAGTAGGCAGGTCAATGGTGTCTGGCAGCTGCTGCCCCACCCCAATCTCACCTGGTCTTGGCTCATGGCAGCAGCAGTTGAGGTGAGAGGCATGTAGTCCAGCCTGCTGGACGTGCTGGGCAGCCGCCTGCCCGTTCTAGCCACGTGGGATGGAGGAGGTGTGTCTGGTAGACTGCATCATGTGCCTCTCCTCCACTCTGCTTCCGGTGGCACTGTGACACCTGCTTCTTGGAGACCCAGTCCGGTGGTCGCAGTGGGTGCAGAGCCAATGCTGCCAGACACCACCCCCCGTGCACGCACAGGTGCAGGTCTGGGAGAAGTGAGTGGAGAGCCACACAGAGGCAACAATGGGGGAGGGATCAAAATGGAAAGCCTCTGTCCGGACCCTCTGGCAGATTAAAAAAAGAAAACCTGTGGAGCAGCAGCTTCTTTTTTGTTCACTCTCCTCCATGTCTGATGTTGAGGGAAGTTCTGCTTCTGCTCCTTCCTCCCACAATGCCAGAAGCCGCATGCCACCACCGCTCACTTGCTGTGGCCCCTGCGATTTGCTTATCACCCATCACATCTTGAAGGCAGAAACCCCATGGGCCTAAAGGTCCCATTTCGTCTCCTTGCCATCTCCTTCCTTCCTCCACGTTCAGGAACAAAGGCAGGGAGGGAGCTTGGCAGCGTGGCTTTCCCATGCGGAGACAGGACGGTCTCAGTGAAAGGCTGGTGAGCGGGGTGCTGATCTGCAACCTGATGGCAATTGGACCATGGCCAGCATTATATCCCCAACACTGCCTCGCCCCCTGGGCGTGAGCATAGGAGGCAGTGAGTGAGCAAGGGCTGGCATCCTGGGTGAAAGGGAAGTGCTCAGAACACATTGCCCAGGGACGCCAGGCCCCATGCGTTCACCGCCTCCTATGCAAATACCCAGGGGGCAGGGCTGAGGCACCGCCGCAGATCTAATGCGAGCTGCGGTCTGGTCCAGATATCTGCCATCAGATTGCAGATCAGTGCCCAGTTGGCCTGTGCCAGGCCAAGGTGCCGCAGGCCGATCCTTCATTTGTTTTCAGGAGATCTAACCACTTCATGGGCCAAATCTGGCCCACAAGCTGAACTTGACACCCCTGCTCTAAAAGGAACCCACTGTTTTAACATGGAAAAGCAAGTACAGCAAATAGAGATGAGAACAGAGATCTCTTATTTATTTATGTTTATTACCTTTTATAGACAAATATTATTTTCCAAAATGGCTCAAATCTATATTACAAAGATAATTTCAGCCTTTGTATGTATTTGTGTGTGTGTGTGTGTATAATATCTTGATATTACCAGAAAAAAGTGGTAACATTTAAGAAATTTTATTTCTTGTAAACTTTGACCAACAGCTTTTGTTAGTAATAACTGATATTATGTAGGAATTAGGAAAAAGGCAAATAACTTCTTATCTAGGCAATGTTGCAAAGAATTGGTGAATCATGAACCAGGTATACTGAGAATAAAGGAACAAAGAGAATACAGATACCATAAGACATTGTTAACAAATGAAGGGACAGGAAGAAAGATCAGTGGTTTCTTTCCAAAGGAATATTAACTCAGGAATATCTACTCATAGTATGATAACGTTTTAAGATTTTGTTAGATGTTCTTTTTCTCTTTTTAAGAGTAAGAACTGAAAATGTACAGTATGGTTGGAAAGAAAGTAAAGCATTGAAAATATAATTAGCAAAGTAAGAAAATATACTATATGAAATCAAATTTTAGCCATTGGAAAACATGGATATTTCTGAAATAAAGAAAACTTCAGCATCTTAGGAAAATTGTGATTATTTCAAAATTTAAAAGGTTAAAGAAATAATATGTTTAGATTATATAGTGGTTATACCTATTCTGGGAGATGTCAACTTTATTTAAGACCTGTGATTTTGAGATTTTTCTGGATCTTGTAAATTAAAGAATATATACTCTGTGTATGAAGAAATATATTAAAAATAGGACAGTATTTGTCAACGGAAGTTTTTGGAAAATGAAACAATACATATTATTATAATGATATGGGTTACCAACGACATAAAAATCTGGTTTGATTAAGAACTGCAAGGCTTTTGACAGTTTCTCTATTGGAGATAATGATCTTACTGATGGAGTTCACTTGTTATCTTTTGATAACAAAATATTTTAACCATTTAACCATTATATTTGTAAATTGATTAAAATGTTAACTATGTGAGATAATTTCCAGTTCAATGTGAAATAACATAGATTATAATATAACGTAAACAATTTGCTGTTTTAATTAAGACTTTGAAAACCTTTACAGAATAGAACAGAAATTGAGACAGTATGGCAAAAAAGTGGTCATGGTGGTTCCAGTGGTTATCAGCATACTGGCTACCATACCAAAAAAATCTTGGTACCCACTTAGTACTTAGAAAATATTATGCATTGACAAAATATTTATCAATCACAACAGGTCGCAATGCTTGAATCTGCACATATACTATGCTAATACATTATGACATTCTAGGTTCTTTGGAAGAATTTAATGTATATGAAGGCCAACACCAGCTAAAGAACTGGCACCTGTGATTTCATATTCTTTTGCGTATATAATAATAATAAATTGTATTTGTCAATGTTAATGCTGTAAATAATTATTATACAGATAGCCACTGAGCTTTTTCAATTGTTGTGTAAATTGATGCACCAGTAATCTTTTGATTGCTTCCTGTAAAATGTTCCTCAAAAGCATATCTAAATTAGTTGAGAATATTCCAAATGTATAAAAGTTGTGTTCCTTCTTTTCTGCAAACTTGGTAATCATAAAATCATCAACTAAAGAGTGGATTTTAACAAATACACTCTAATAGTGGATAGCATAATTTCCTCTCTAGTATTCTATCTTTTTAAAGTTGTCCCATCAAATATTGGAGCAGAATTGTTCCAACTTGCCTAGAAGATAGGTTCAGGAGCAAATGAGTTTAAATTACAGGGAAGTAGATTTTAGTTGAACATTCAAAATTAATGCTTAATGAAAAAGTTGTTCAGCAATGGAAGAGACCTCAATTAAGATACATATCATAAATGATCCCAACAAACCAAACATAGAGAGATTTTTTAAGGCAAAATATTGTCACATAATATTTTATTTAATAATTTTAATAATTTATTTTAGTAGGTCTACTCAATGTTCATATTTTCATTTAGTCTTGGCCACTATTCTGGAGTTAAGAAAAAACTGGCTTTGAGGATACAAGATTCCCATGTCTATTCTCATAATAAACACATACATTTCTTGGAAAATGAATTATTTGCACCCTTCATATCAAGTAACTAGTGATCTATATACTTTAGATGATATTGAGAATCTGTTCATCTTAGCAAAACATTATTCAATTTTCTTTGTTTGTTGAACTATTGATATGTGACTTGAGTAATAACAAGACTCAGTGATGCAAAATATTATATTATAGACAGTATATGATTTTTGACACTAAATATTCTAATGTCATTTAGATCCCATGTCTGAAAATATGAATAGTATCATATAAAATTTGTGTTCATTAACTTTTATATTTACGTTACCTTGCCTGTGAATCATTCCTCCATGCATAATTCTTGCTACAATGCAATGATTCAGTTCATTCATTTTTAAAGTGATTCCCTAATAAAAAGATAAATTAATTTAGATGATCACAATAAGATTTTTCAGGCATTGATTCAGTTCAAGCATTTTAATATTTATGAAAATAATCAGAGCTATCTCAATTTACCACCACTATATCTATTAACATTTTGTTTCAATTCACAAAAGTACCTGCCCAGAAGTATATACATACTTCTTTTATCATACTCCAAAGAAATACTTTATTACCTTATTTGCTCTTTAATAAATAACATTGTGAACTGTTGTACAGAAATGTTTTAAAAAGCTGTAAGTGCTTCCAGAGAAGTTATTCAAACAGTAAGTGGCTTATGAATTAGAACATGCAACATCTTTTGAGAATGTGCAGGAGAGAAAAATTTCCAGTCTGTTGATGGAGGAAACACTGTTTAGGAGAGGGCATTATCTGGATATAATACACAGGATACTGAGATGAAAGTCTTTAAATTTCAAAATTAAGATTATTTATTCATATAGTTTGTATATTATTTTAGCCTAAAGAAATCAACCCTTTTCTGATATAATCTATATTTATTTATACTTTTGGTACAGGCTTTTTTATGGATTTTTTAAACTTAATGTACCCTTCATTTGCCCAAGATAAATTGATAGTATTACAAAAGATAAATTGTAAATTGGATATATGACTGGATATATTTTACTCATGCTTATAAAATTAAATAACAACATTTATCTATTTACCATTGGTTCATCTGTGTTTTTTTGGAACTGAACCAATCGCACTCTTGTGACATTCTCCATGTCCATGTCTCCATTTATGCTTTCTGGAGAATCTCCATTTAAATATGGAGATGTGGGAGGTGGAGTAACTCTTAATGCTTCATCACTGTAAACTTCATGTGCCACTACATCATGAGTTTGGAGTAAGGCCTACACAAAGATATAATGTTCATATTTTGTTATCTTTTCTGTTTTATTTAATACAAAGAAGCTTAAATTAATTATAAAGAGTTGAAAAACTTCAAGCTATTCAACCGTAGTTCAACCCAAACAGCATATGCTAAATGACTTTCAGTTTTCCTAATAGTAATAAAAGTACACTAATATCTCAATTATATATGTGACAGGCATTTATATTTTATTTATTTATTTATTAATTGCATTTATATGCCGCCCCCTCTCCCGAAGGACTCGGGGCGGCTTACAATAAAAAC
>JANHFM010008422.1:116901-129500 GCA_032468115.1 Grayia smithii
CAATAAAGAATTCTATTCTATTCTATTCTATTCTATTCTATTCTATTCTATTCTATTCTATTCTATTCTATTCCTATTCTATTCTGGAAGAAACTAAGATTGCCCTACCTTGATTCTCTTTAGTATAAGAGAAGGCGCATTGGTCCTACCTGATACGCTCCTTCTCAGGGTGCAGGGAAGATCATCCAGGAATGAGTAATACTCTGCTTCTCTGCTTGGAGACCAAACTATTTTTTCTTTGGTCATGTCTCCTCTGCCTGGGTGCTCCCCAGTTAGACAAAGGCGCAGCGATGATAATGATGAGGCTCACAATCTGTGAAAACAGAAGCCCCTCCCCAATGATGGATCAGATGGCCACCAGGGTGGGGCTGGATGATCTTCCCCGCACCCTGAGAAGGAGCGTATCAGGTAGGACCAACGCCCCTTCTCCATTGTGGTGGGGAAGATCATCCAGGAATGGGACTTACCAAAGCCGGTCAGTTGTATGGGAGGGAAGCAGTCTGGTCCGAAGTCCAGACTGCTTCGAAGCTCGAATGCCTCGTAGGACCTGTGTAGTCAATGTTGACAGAGCTGAAGAGCGAGCTTCCCTTGGAAAGGCAGCAACTGAGTAAGGGGAGGCCAATGGGCCTTACCTACCGACCTGGCAAAAGATGTGCGGTATGCATCCCCGTGGAGTTCTGGATTTGGTGCGATCACTGAGATCTAGGTGACACTGGCCGATGTAGATGAACGGCGAGAGGGACAGACTGTCCCACCCCAACAACCCAGAGCCAACGGCCCGACCGGGACACTTCTGCAGGTCACCTGGAAGGAAGATAAAAGGGGACGCCGCCCCTGCCCAAGGAGGAGGACAACCCAGAGGGAAACGCAGTGAGACCCCCAGTCAGCCAAGCCCTGCCAAGCCGACAACTATGCCAGATAACACCTCAGCAGAGGGCAGCAGAAGAACCACCGAATACCTGTGGCGCCCAGAAGATACCTCCGAAGAAACAAAGGGCCAACCTGGACCCCATCTTGTCAGACTGGACTCTGACCAGTTCCGTCTCCTCTGGAACAGACCGCCAGCGACGGGAGCCACCTGGTCGACTTGGAGATACCAACCGTCAATTATGTGCCCGGTTCTGGACAGGCAGCCAAGCAGTTGCGGAAGCCACACAACCACGTAATCCTGAAGGCAACAACGTTCCTCGTTAAATGGGAAGGAATGCCAAGGCTATATGTTGATTCTGGAGATAAGTCACCATCTGCCCCCAGAGGGTGGCAGGAAGCCTGTCCTATGAAGAGTCCTCTGTGGAAAACCGCCAGGCCCGAAATCAACCATGCCAAAGCTGGAGCACCAAGGGAAAGGCCACTGTGTAGGCCGCCAGTGTCTACCCGCAGAACAGCTGGCTAGAGGTAGCCATGCCTGGAAATCCGCATGAGAGGGAAGGATCCCAGCCCAGAATGCATCGGGAACACCAGGCAAGCAGCCCAACCATGTGGCCTCGGATGCACAACAGGTGGGGGGGAAGCGGATGACAGCCCCCCAGGAGCTTACCTGTCATCATAGTGGGCCATGCGCTGCAGTCCATAGAACCAGGACCTGATCTGGAAGCCAGTTCCCGACTGTGACTGGAGTGGGCATCTTCCGTAAAGGCCACGCCTTCAGTGTGCTGGTCCCGCACTGACTCTGTTGACCCTGAGAACAGAAGGGCCTCTCTACCCAGAGTCCAGGGACCTGGACATTTGAGAACATGGGAACAAGAACCCAGCAGACTGCCAGAAGCTGTGTAGGGAGTCTGGATCCAGATGAGGCAGTCCAGCCCAAAGGTTCTGAACCCCAGAAGTGTCAGTAGCCCTTCCAATGGTCCCCTCGGCAAGGGGAGGCCCCAAGGCAACACGGCCTATACAGACTCAACCTCCACTGACAACTGAAGAATGCACCACCTCTGGGCTGACAGCCATGTGTGCCCTGCCCGTGGCCCCCGGATTGGAACTCGCAAGGCAGAGGCCTAGTGAGGCCAGGGCAAGAAAGCCATAAGGGCACGGATTCCTCATGAAGATGAGACTTGTCCCCCCTGTCTCTGAGGCCCAGGAAGAATTCTGGGGGGAAATGAAAAGTACCGCTACCCTCATTGGCTCTAGGTAGCAGTGGTAGTGGTGTCCTAATCGATGAGGCCGAAGTCACGGCCATGAGGTCTGCTGACCTGCTAGTAAGGAATACGATGAAGGGCCAAGACCCCCAGGGTCAAAAGGCCATCTACCATATGGGCAGTGGCAATCCCCTCAGTGTTGCAGTCGACCAAGGCGTCCAAGACAGGCTAAAGGAATGCTCCAGCATTGGTCTGAAAAAAACCCTCTTTGAACAGAGGAGATAGGGAGAGAGAGAGAGGACAGGAGACACCACCGGTCTGCTAGTCTCACCTCCGTTGTGGATGCCAGACAGGACTAGACAACCTCCTCCCCAAGAGGGAAAGCCCGAAAGGGAATTGCCAGGTCATCTGCCACTGACCCCTAATTATCACCAGCCGAAGGTAAGGCCAGAACTGAGGACAGGTCAGGAACTAGGAAGTAGTAGATAAATCCACATAAGCTGCCCCGAGAAGGGCCTCGGCTGAACCCCAGCTGCGTACTCCATATTGCCAGGAACCTGATGAGAATGTACTCCCAGCAAGGAAGGTGGGGGGAAGGCGGGCACCGAGGGCATTACAGCCCAATGGCTGGCCACATGCCCAGATGAAGGAAGAACCGCCCCCCTGTCCACAAGTGTCAATTGCCCGCCTCGTCTTGAAACGAGAAAAAGCTGATCCTACAGCAGTCTCCAATACACGGAGGACAGTAGCTACCTAATGTAGGCCTGTTCCTGCCAGGAATAGGTGATCTCACCCGATTGACCTAACCCTAGAGAACAGCCAGGTATCTGCAGCCAGTTCTGAACTGCATCTAGGCGGAAAGAGGTGTCCCGGGGAAGTGTCCAGAAATTGTGTCCGAACCCAAGCAGGCCAAGGCCTTGGGTCCGTTGAATGTGGACTTAATCAGGACCAAACGAAGGGCCTGGGAGAGGTTGTGGGAACAGAGGCCGAGCCATTGTGGCCACACCATGGGCCCCCAGCCGTCTCCATTGTGGGGAACCCTCACTGACACGATGAAACCTGGGGGAAGAATCCATGAAGGTCACAACCTGAACCGTGCGGGGTAGATGCAGAGTGGTGAATGATCTTGTGCCTAGCCCCCCAGAGCTACCATGTGGCAGCCCTGTAGTTATCCAGTGACAAGTGACAAGAAAGGAAATGAACTGCCAGGTTTATAATGCCTTCTACCTTCACTCCACCTTCAGTGATACCGCAATGTTTCAATTATTTTACACTGCTTCAAAAAAGTTGATAACAGTAACAGAGTTGGAAGGGACCTTGGAGGTCATCTAGTCTAATGCCCTGCTCTTGCAGGATACCTGTCTGAACAAGAAGGTCAGCATCCTAGCCACTGAACAACCCAGCCAGGCTGACCAGCAAGACCCTGACTCTGCTCTTGCCCCGGGCCAGACCCCATAGCTGGAGCCACAATGCGCCTGGCCGAGCCAAGATGCCCCTTGAAGGGGGCAGGTCCAGTGCTACAGACCTAACCACCCTTTTGATAGGCTAAGGGAGACCAGACCTCTCAAGGTAGCAGTTGTACATGAAACACCTATTGTCTGTCGCCACCGTGTGTCCTGTCGTTGGGTAAAATGCCAGAATCCATATACTAAAGTCACTGTTATATTATTCTGCCTTTCATTTGAGACTCAATTTGTGGAGAATGGCTGTAAAATCTGTCAGAAGTGACTTGTCATTGTCTCTTCCCCAGAGCCGAGCTAGGGAAACTGGCCCAAGATTGCCTAGATGGCTTTGAGCCTATGGCGGGATTAGCATTCAGGGTTCTGTTATTAAATCTGATACTGAAGCACAGCACCAAATAGGCTGTCTGCCAGTGATCCTTGCAGCTCGAGGCTGCCCTACCCACAGTGAGGGCCTCTTTGTGATAGCGGAGTATTGCTGCAAGTCAGGACTATACTTAAATCAGGCAAGCCTGTTTAAGTATAGTCCTGACTGACAGCAATACTCTCTTCTGGCTTCTTTTAAAATTAGCAGAAGCAGTGTTGTAAGGGACCTTTCAGCTCAGTAAGTGTGATAAACTCTCCACACCAGCCATTGCGAGAGAAGCTGCTCCCCCCAAAAAACCCGCCACTAGCAGTCCAATGGCACTAACAATGTCCACCAAGCAATCACTGAACCGCCTAACTGACTGGTGCAGCCGACGTAGTGGCTAAGAAAAGGGCACCAAACTTTCCACCATTTAAGCCAAACAGGCTGGGTCGCTCTGAGCCAGTTTTGAGTCTACCATGGTGTGAAGCGCCTCACCGCATTACAGGTGGAAACTGGCAGCCTAGTTTGAAGGAGTTCTCCTGCCCTAATGCCTTAGTGCTGGGCGCATTTGCCGCTCACTGATATAAGGCAGACTGGTTCGAAGGGGGGTCTCCTGTCACAATCCTCCAAAGCGCTGGGCGCGTCTGATGCTTGCAGTGTGTAACAAGGCAGACTGGCTCAAAGGGAGCTCTCTCTCTGCGGCTGTATGTATAGGGCAGCCTGGCCCGAAGAAACGCTCCTGCCGCAAACTCTAGAGCGCAGGGTGCGTCCACTGCTTGCTCCATGTTACCGAGCAGGCAGGCTCAAAGGGGGTTCTCCTGCAACAGTTGTAATGGTGCTGGGCGTGTCTGTCTCATAGCGCCACAGTAAAAACACATTCTGGCTCTAAGAAGCTCTTCCACCGCTGCAACGAGGTCATTGTGGCACAGCTGGCGTGATACCTTATCAGTTGGCCAGATTGAACTCGAGAGCTCTTCTGCCTCAGCCCCCAAAGTGCTCGATGTATCTTCGACGGGAAAGGCAGACTGGCTCCAAAGAGCGCTCCTGCCGCGGCTATAATTGTGCTGGTGACTCCCATGCTCGAAGAGCTCTAAGGAAGACTGTGCTTGGTGTCTTAATGTAGCCTAGCGCAGTTGCTGCCGTCCGCCTGTGGAATCATGCAGACTGGCTCACCAAGAACTTTCCTTTTCGGCCCGTCTGATGCTGAAGATGGCAGCTGCCTTCCACATGAACATCAAGCAGACTGGCTCGTCATGAATGCTCCTGCGGCGGCTCCTGTGGTGCAAGAAGCGCTTGCTGCCATCAGTATGTCTGGATGAACCAGACAGGGACTGAGCCCCTCTCTTCTTACCCCAACTAGTGCTAGGGGTTGCCCGGTTGAATAGACAAAGACCCCCTCTGCGAAGTGCGGGACCGGCAGGGGCCTCAGCTAATTTTGAAGCCAGAAGAGAGGAATACTAGCGGCTCAGTAACCTCTCAGATCGCTCTAAGGCGATCATCGAGCTCTGCTCAGTAAAAAATATTCCAGGAATGGGTGAGCCTCTATTTCTCAGTCTCAACTCACTGGAAGACTGAGTTGAACTGGGTAGCACCCAGGCAGAGGAGGCTTGGCCAAAGAAGAAATAGTCTTGGTCTCCAAGCAGAGAAACAGAGTATTACCCATTCCTGGATGATCTTCCCTGTCACAATGGACAATAATCTTTGTCAGACTTTCAAGATTCTGTTATTATATCCCAAAATAATAAAGCAGAGTTGGTACTATTGCAGTGTCTGTTTCCTGATTGCAAAGGTCTGACATAATATTTTGAACCTGATTGTATCTTTTTGAATAAAAATGCTATAAAAATGATACAAAAAGTTAACAGTATCATGAACATACATATTTAATCATGTTGCAAAGCAAAACAAAAGAATCTCCTTGAAAAATTTTCAGAAGAGAATTTTTAATTTATAAATCCCAGTTATAGAAACAGGAGCTAGAAATTGACCTAGAAAACTAATGTGACTTTGCAAGCGATTTCATACTGCATGACTATAATAAGTCCACTGATGCTGATTAAATTAATTTGGAAGTTCTAGGGAGTAAAAACTGTGAAAGAGCATAATTGGGGAAATTTCTCATACATCTGAGAGAAATTAATTTCAAAAACTTCAGAGAAAAGTTGGACTATAAAAATGTTGAAGGAAAATAAAAATTCAGAAAGATAGAGGAGTCAGAAAACAGAGGACATAATTGAAAAAACATTTAAAGGAAATACAGCTGGTCCTTGACTTACAACCACAATGGAGCCCAAAATTTGTTGTTAAGTGAGATATTTGTTAAGTGAGTTTTGCCCCATTACGATCTTTCTTGCCACAATTGTTAAATGAATCACTGCAGTTGATAAGTTAGTAACCTAGTTGTTAAATGAATATGATTTCCTCATTGCCTTTGCTTATCAGATGGTTGCAAAAGGGGTTCACATGACCTTGGGACATAGCAATGGTCATAAATATGAATAAGTTATCTGAATTTTGATCACATAATTATGTGGATGCTGCAAAGGTCATAATCAGTGGTGGGTTGCTCCCGGTTCTGTCCGGTTCTTGAGAACCGGTAGTAAAAACGGCAGGAGGCTCTGCCTACCCACCCTTACATCACATTTGGTGATCTGTGCATGTGCAAAAGCTTCTGCGCATGTGTGCTCCCGTTGCGAACCGGTGATAAAGGTAAATAGAACCCACCCGATCGTAATTGTGAAAAGTGGTCATGTCATATTTTTCAGTGCTGCTGTAACTTTGAACAGTCACTAAATGAACTCCTGTAAGTTGAGGACTACCTGTAAAGGGAAGACTACACAAAACAGTATGGCTATACCAGGAAGTTTCTAATGCGATATGACTTAATCCTAAAGATCAAAACAAAACATTTTTGCTATATTAGGAGCCAGAACTTTATCGAAGATGACTTAGGACCAATATATATAATTATTTGGGGGCTAGAGTAACATACAGATTATTTTAAAAATAAATCTAATTTTGTACTTACTATGATTATCAACAGTTTCAATGTGATTGAGCTTCTCTTCTGAAATGGGTTTGAAAAACGGGGATTGAACAAGCAGTTGTTAAAAGGGGATGTACTTTTGCAATAACTGTAATTATTGTGAAGAAAAAACCATATCGTTATATATTCAATATGGCTTAAATGAAATCAATTTTGATTATGATTAAACATTTGATGTACTAGTAGTATTGTTTAACAGAAAAAGACAAATTCAAGTGATGTCTGAGACCTGTAGTATAACAATCGATTTTTCAATCCTGTAGGGAGAAGCATCTATGAATTTCTCTGCTTGTTTTGCCTACTCCACAAGGGAACTTTAATTAGGATTAGTAGAAATAATGGTAAAAAGTGACATCTGAAGCACAGCATAAAGAAATTATTAACGAACAACTTACTCTTTTAAGTAAGTTGAACTATCTAAGTGAAAGTATTTTCAATTTTTCCCAAAGTTATGGATTGTAATTTTGAGAAATTTGAGAGAATGCAGGACTGCTAAAATAATGAAAATGATGTCCTTAGAAAATAAGGAAAAGAAAATCCACAAAATTGGATGTGGTATTATACTAAACCAAACAGGTTAAATAAGAAAATATGAGTATTTATAATTTGCTAGAAATCAAAACAAATTGATAAAGAGTAAATAATATCAAGTCAATCTTACGTCATCTTTTTTTGGGTAAGCATCACTGTATTATAGGAATACTATTGACATAGTGTATCTTGATTTCATATCTTTTTAACCAGATTTCCTAACATTTTTCTTGATATGTATCAAATTAATTGGGCAGTTGTATTCAATTACAGTAGTGCTTATTAATAGTTCTGAACAAAGATTTCAAACAGAATTTATTATAAATTGCATGTCGACAGTGAAGAAACAGAATTGTTCTGAGATCTCAAATGAAAGACATATTGCCCATTTAAATAGAGATGATGAATAATACTTCTGATATAAAAATTGGTTGAGGAATATATGTTGAAGATAGATCTTGCTAACTTTCATGCCACTCATATAATAGTTATTCATTCAAAAACTATTACTAACTTTTTACAGATATGGAGATTTAACATCAGTAATATGCTTTTTATGGTCAGTGTATTTGAATATATGTTTGAATGTGTCTCAGTTATGATCTTCTTGTTCCATCAAAGATCAACATCAGATCAAGAATATTTTAGATAGATATTGCACAATCTCTAGCATTTTAATTATTCTCTGCGACTCACTACGGATCTCATACTCACGAGACCATCTGCTAAGAATTAAGCAACGTTTCTGTCAACTTGCAAAGATTTCAAGTTGCCATGAATAGGAGGGAGGGAGAACGGAGGGAGCTGGTCTGTTTTATAACCAAAACTACATTCCACAGATGCCTGTAAACCACAATCAGTAGAACAACTTTGGATTTCACAACCAGTCAAAGTGGTTAATTGGACAATGTGATTTCTGACATGGCCAAGGAGGAGGGGAGGGACAGGGTCATGGGGGAGCATAGATCTGCGTGAGGTCAGTTCTGGCTGCATCCGAAATATTGCCGAGATGGTGCTCCTAATAAATGACTGTTTTCCTTTTGAAGCTTGGCTTGAGCTTATGAATTAATTAGGGCATCTTTCGGAAACTTCTTTGACAGCCAGAACTTCTTTCAAAATCTATCAAGATTACCAGATTTCCTGAATCCTGGACTCTCCAATCGCTCCCCGATATCTGGGGTGCTGGGAGGGAAAATCAGGCAACCGTGGCCAAAGATGGGCTATCTGAAGAGAGCCTGATTGCAGCTGGAGTGCAGCCTCCCCTGGACAAAGCTGAGATGCCTGCTCCAGCAACAGAAGCAAGAGGAGATAAGTATGAATGGGAACTAATTTCTAAAGCAGCTGAGGCTGAGTTCCCTCATGCCTGGGAAAAGGGGAAGCCCCTGAGTGAGCTGGAAAGAATGGAATGGAGGCTGGGCTGGAAACAAACCAGGCTCCCAAAGCCTCTAGGGAATTCCAGAAAGCAGCGGAGGGAGGAATTTGACTGGGCCACCTTTTGCAATGAGGGACCATCATGCAGGCCAAAGGAGAGGGGAGGAGCAGTGGATCCTTTTGAAGCGAGGAGGAGCAGACAGGAACACAACCCCCCTTCTCCACCCATCAGAAAGAGGCCGCAACCAGTATCTTTTCCAGACATCAGGCAGCCTGACTAGGGCAGAGAAACCCCTCTCCCCCTCCAAAGTAGAATGGAAGAAGAGGGCCAGCCTCATCAAATGCAAGCATACACAGGCCAACAGAGGGAGAGAGGAGCAGTGCTGAATGAACCGCCCCAGTTCAGGGGAAAGTTTGATGGGGACCCAGACAAGCTAACTATTCCTTGACTCAGCTGAGATCTACCTAGAGAGTTATGGACACCTCTACCCATCCCTCAGAGCCATGGTGAATATCATCGCAGAGGGGCTAGAGGGGGAAGCAAGGGAATGGCTAGCAGCCCTCCACAAGAGAAGAGCCCCCCAATTACAAGATGTAGATAACTTCCTACGACTGCTAGAGGCCAGGTTTGAGGAAGTGGAGGAAGACCCATATGCGGAAGATGAGCTCAGCTATCTAAAGCAGAGGGGCCGCCCCATTAAAGAGCATATCCATGAATTTAGGAGAATCATTGGGAGACTATCCCCTTTGCCAGAGCAACTGCTAGTGCACTTCTTCAGAACAAACCTGGACAAGCAAATTGCCCAGGTAACTGCATATTGCGACATCCCAAACCGACTCTCTGAGTGGTTCTGAGTAGCAATAAAAGTCGACAGGGGACTGTACGCCAATGACACCAGTCAGCAACCAGACACAAAAGAAGGGGGCCAACCTGATCTAAAGCCACCCAGCCAATGGGAACCACAGCACCAGGACAGACCCCGAAATCAGCCCTCCCTCGAAGTCCACCGAAGTACTACAGATGTGGGGGGAAGGGCCACATGGCATTTGCGTGCATGACCCCAGCCCCAAGGCCTAGGCCAGAGCCACCATCCAGGGCACAATGGGGATGAAGCCCCAAACGAACCATCAATGCATTTCAGAAGGCCCTCCAGGCTGCAGAGGTCCTTCCCCACCCAGGAAGGGAACCCAAAGCAATGATGACCAGGTGCCAGAACTCTATGACAGTGAGGATGAGGGTGAAAATGACCTGATGATAAGAGGACCATTTCACCCTTTTGTTTTCCCAATATGCCTCACAGCCCCAAAAACAGGGACCCAAGGGGCTTTTCAAGCCCTGATAGACTCAGGCTGCACTAGATGCTTGATCAACCTAAACACAGTCCTGAAACTGGGGATCAGAGCAAAAAGGCTGACCCACCCAATCCGATTCGAACAGGTCGATGGGTCCCTAATGGGGGGAGCCTATGCCACCCACCTGACTAAACCAGTGAGGCTAGAGCTAGCTGATCACTGGGAAGTAATTCGATTTGTAATAGCCCACAAAATGACAGATGCAGTCATACTGAGACTTTCCTGGCTAGAACAACCCTTCGTCATCCAAGCAGATGCCAACGATTTGGCAGTTGGAGCAGAGCTACTCCAAAGAAATAGTCAAGGAAATCTACAACCCTGCACCTATACCTCCCGCAAGCACACAGACACAGAGAGACGATGGACAGCATGGGAAAAAGAGGCGTTCACAGTAACATGGGCACTGCTAACCTGGCGACACCTGCTGGAAGAAAGCCAAAATCTATTTGAAGTCTGGACCAACCACAAAAACCTGGAGGCCCTCAGGACCCCGCGAAAACTATCACCCAAACAAGTCCATTGAGCTCAGTACTTCAACCGCTTTGACTTCATGCTAAAGCACATCCCAGAGGGAAAGAATTTTCTGGCTGACGCCCTCTCCTGCATGCCCCAATACAAATGCGAGCGGGAGCAGGTAGTGGATGCCATCATCCCCCTTACCCAAACAGCTGCCCAAGTGACCACTAGGCGACAACGCCGTGACCGACAAGATCAATCCTCAAGCGACCTAACGGCAAAACTCAAAAGTGAACTGCGAACAGATCCCTGGTTCCAAGATAGCCAATACCTCTTGATAAAAAGAGATGACCTCGCATGGAAGGGAACGAAACTCTACGTTCTGGAATCTCTATGTACCCTAATCCTTCAGAGGAGCCACAATGCTAAAGCAGCAGGCCACTTCGGGTTCCTAAAGATTTTACACTTAGCATGGAGGCAGTTCTGATGGCCCGGCATGAAGAAAGACGTGGACAGCTATGTGAAAAGTTGTACCATTTGTGCCACAATGAAGAGACGACCAGGAAACCCCCCCGGACCAGTACAAATCAGTAGCGGAACCAACAAGACCATGGGAAGAGATCGCAATGGACTTTATAGTGGAGTTGCCGAAAAGTGGGGGGAATACGGTGATCTGGACTGTAATAGACTTATTTTCCAAACAGGCGCACTTCATACCCTGCAGCGGACTAACCTCAGCCCACCAGTTGGCCAAATTGTTCCTGAAACACATCTATCGCCTGCATGGAGTACCATGGAGAATTATCTCAGACAGGGAGGTCCAGTTCACTGCCAGGTTCTGGTGGGAGTTCTTGCGGTCCATTGGGTCATCCCAGGGCCTTAGCTTGGCATTTCATCTGAGCACTAATGGGGGGGGGGCAGAGAGACTGAACGTCATAGTAGAGCAGTACCTGAGGTGCTACATGAACTATCAGCAGTCCAGTTGGACAGACCTTCTCTCTTTTGCCGTGGTTGCATACAATAATGCCGTTCACAGCAGCACGGACTAACCCCGTTCAAGGTAGTGAGCAGCATGGATTTCGTTCCAATGCCTGAGTATCCAAGGGACCCTCAGCTGACCTCAGTCAGCTTGACCGATTGGATGGCAACGCTGAAAACAACTTGGGAGAATGTCAAGAAAGTGCTTGCCAAAGCAGCAGAAACCTATAAGAGACAGGCAGACAAACACCGAGCTCCCCAGCGGCCATTCCAAGTCGGGGAGAAGGTTTACCTCTCCACAAAATATTTGAGACTAAGACTCCCTAGCAGGAAACTCGGGCCAAAGTTCATAGGATCGTTCCCCATAGTAAAGATAATCAACCCAGTCACAGTGCAATTGAAACTGCCCCGATTGCTAGGAAAGATACACCCAGTTTTCCATAGTAGCCTCCTAAAACCCATAGTCGGGTCAACCTTGAGGCCACTACCCTGCGAGCCCCCGGGCCCCATGGTAATAGGGGCCAAACCCATTATGAAGTGCAGCGAATCCTTGATTCGAGCTGGCACAGGAGACAACTCCAATATTTAATCAAGTGGAAGGGGTACCCCTTATCAGAGGCATCTTGGGTAAAGAGTCGAAACATCCAGGCTGATCGCCTCATAGCCAAATTTCATGCTGAAAACCCAAACAAGCCTGTGGGAGGGGGAATCCCTAATTTTTTACACTGCACTCAAATTGGTTTTACTTTGTACAGGTCGCCGTCAGGAAGTGAGGGGAGCCAAATGTCAACTTGCAAAGCTCTCCAGACCAGCTTGCAAGTTGCCATGAGTAGGAAGAGGGAGAGAGCTGAGGAAGCTGTTCAGCACCCCAATGGAAAATGCATTCCATACATGCCTTATTAAGGATTGTAGCCTAGGTGACCAGGGCTAGCAGAAGAGGTGGAGTTTTACAGCCCGCCAACATGGTCCATTGGAGAATGTGA
>JANHFM010008422.1:159829-172874 GCA_032468115.1 Grayia smithii
ATAACCATGGAACCTGCTGCTAAAATTCACCTCTGGGAACAGCTGATTGGGGGTATTCCAGGAGGCAGATCCACCCCGTCAGCTTTTTTCTTATTTTCCTCCCCAAAAACTAAGGTGTATCTTATATTCTGGTGCGTCTTATACTCCGAAAAATACGGGTATATGCTGCATCCAAAAATTCCATACTCTACGCTCAGACAATGTATGGATTAATGCTTTTGTTTTTGTAAGAAAATGGCAGCTCAATTTTTGAATTTATGTAAAAACAAAACAAAACAATCCAACTATGATCCCAATAATTTTTTATAGACTGATAGAAAATATTTATTTGTTTTCTTGTTTCTACATTGCTGGAAGTTTCCAAAGATGCCATTTAGAACAAAGCTTTGTTCCTTCTTTCCTTCAGTAATGCTTTTATATATAATAAATAATTCTGAAAGTAGAATTCTGAAATATCCTGGGGAAAGTTATTGGCCAATTTCTTTTTTATATGTGAGTGCTAACATTTTGACAACTTAGTTTCAATATTATCAAATGAATTGCTGAATTCATTAAAATGCAGTATTCTAATCCATCATTCCTGTGTAAGAAAAAGTTAGAACCTGGGAAAGGTATGAGACAATATTAATGAAGGAAGGAGGGACTGAATTTGGAGGAGAAATTACAGTCCTGAAATGGAAGAAAGCACAAAAAAGTGTCAAAATAATCATGCACTGATTTTAAGATGGATCAGACAGAAATTTAGATAAGATTCCAAAATTCCATTATTCTATCAAACTACAATAAGGCAATTTTTTTGTCTGTTTCTTATACTAGAACCTCAAAAGGCTAGTACTGGTTTATCAAGGAATTATTTCTTCTCCCATCAAAGACATGCATTTTCTCTTCCAGTACTTATTCTGACTTTGGAACTACCTTATCAAAATATATATTTGAAGTATCAAGGCGGTATTGCTACTATTGTCTATTGCATAGTACATTAGTGTTTTAAATGGAGTAAGTCTAATATAGATGTACTAGTTGTAAGTTTCCTTTACATTTTACATTCCATTCATTTAAGTATCTTATAATAACTATTATTAGAAATAGTTACTTTTTGATAGTGATTAAAATGTGGGGCTAATAGGAAAAATAGTTCATTCTTATTCATAGAAGTAATTGGATGACACTCGGTCAGTCACTCTCTCTCAAGCCAACCTACATTATACAACTATTGGGGAAAAGAAAAGTGCCATGTATGCTACCTTGAATTCCAAAATGAAAATCAAATATTTCTAACTGCGTCATATTACTAGTTAAATTTCCCCTGTATTTTTGGAGAAAAATATTTTAAAATCAAAGCTATCCCAAAACTAATATATATTTAGATGACAATATTTTTTAAATGTTTTAAACAGATTGCCAAGAATATTCTTATGGGATAGTTCTTTGGATTTTACATATTGGATATGAAGGCATCTATTTTAATTTTCTCAACTTAAAACTTAAACAGGGTTTATATTCTGATTACTAGTGCTTTGTGGAATCTCAAAAATCCATTTACCCAGCTAGTTTGTACATTAGCTTGGACACTAAGTGGTGTTGTAACTTATTTTTTCTATGAGTTTCAAAATTAAAAAGGTCAAATACTTGGGAGTTAACAGTGACAAGCTGTCTGATAATCTTAGTATTTGACTAGTCCTCCTAATAATGAAAACTATGTATAACGAATTCTTCCAAAATAATCAGTGGTTTTTTTGTTATTATTTCTAGAATGAAAATTATACTAAACATAAATTTTAAAAAAACTTGGTGGAAACAAAATGTTCAACCCAGCAGCACATTACTAAACAAGATAAAAACTTTTTTTTAAAAAATGAACACATTTACATCAATTTAAAATCAGTAATATATCGAAGTAACTAACCCCAATGGGATTAGTATTTTCACTCAGTCTTGCAGAAGGGGCATGCTATGGATTCATTAGGTAAGGGATTTCAGTTGGCAGGATCTAGGAGGAGAGCCTTTTCTATGTGGGCCCTGTCCTTGGGAAAATATCTTGCTTCTGGAGGTAAGGTCCACTCCCCCTACAACCTTTTTGGCCTTATGCTGGTTTTCTCAGTTGGTTTGGGGCCTTGATTAGGGATGCTTTATGCTGGAGGTAGATATGGATTAAGAGGGAAGATCCTACTACTGTACCATTCACACTCGTTTTTTTAAATCTAATTCTTGTTAATTTTAATATTTTATGTCTATGAAGATTCTCATTCATCCAGGTCATAATTGTCCCAAAGGTACTTTTTTTCAAGAGACAACTGGACTTTCTTGCTTCTCTTTGAAGACATTTCGTTTGTCATCCAAGAAGCTTGTTCAGCTCTGACTGGATAGTGGGGAATGGACAGCTGGTCATTTGCATTCTTTTAGCGAGTCATTAAGACCACCTAAGATTTATCTGTTTAGATAAAAGATTATCTTTTAAATGCAGATGGACTGCTGAATCTTGTCTTGTCCTTGTCATCTATCTCCAGTCTACAACACAGTCCTTTCAACAATTCCAAGAAGGCTCCATACCCATTTGCACTACTCAGGTGACCCTGAGGACATAGATGAACCTTCAGTTGATGTCAATGACTGTCTAAAAGAATGCAAATGACCAGGTGTCTGCAAGGAGTATAAATCCTTCTATTTCCCACCATCCAGTTAGAGCTGAAGAAGCTTCTTAAATAAGAAGTGAAACATCTTCAAACAAAAACAAGAAATCCAGTTGCCTCTTGAAAAAATTTTTGGGGGGTTTAATATTTAATATTTATAATTCAATATAAGTTATCCAGAGTTGCCTTGGATAGTGAAATGGGTGACACATCAATTAAATAAATAAATAAATAAATAAAAATTAGCTTAGGGAGATAAATTCTATAGTATTAAGCATTTCCTGAAAAAAAAATCACACCTAAGACTACACCTCTTATCTATATGTATATTCTAGATTATATATCTGGAATTCCTCTGTTCTGCAGTGCGCCTGGAAGTTAAGAAACAGTAGACATGCATGAACCATGGTGGCCCAGTGGTTAAGAGAGCAGTACTGCAATTCAAATCTCACTAGGCTCAAGGTGACTCAGCCTTCCATCCTTCCAAGGTGGGTAAAATGAGGACCCAAATTGTTGGGAGCAATATACTGATTCTGTAAACTCCTTAGAGAGGACTGTAAAGTACTCTAAAGCTGTATATAAGTCTAAGTGCTATTGCTATTAGTGACATTATGTAGGAAGTATGGAAAAAACTTTCCTTCAAAACAACATCTGGCTGTGGGTGTGAGTTAAAAGGGCTCAAGATTTCTTTAACTTTTTACTATGTTTGGGGACATGTTTTTGTTTGGATGAGGGTCATGGGTGCCCTTGATTAGCAAGGGGTATTTTGATAGTTTAGTTGTGTCTATGGTGAAATCACCAGCTCAAGGGGAGAGGGCCCCTTTTTGGTTTAGTAAAGACAATTCCATTTGTTTGGGGAAGGAAACATCTTAGGTCAAACCCTTAAGTCTATATCTGGCTTTCCCAAAGGAATGCAGACTTCTGATGATGAGATTCTTGTAATCTGCTTTGGCCTATCTCTGTGTGGTTCTGGTTGCTTGATGCTGACAGCACCCCTACTGACACTCACGATGCTCTAGTACAGGGGTGTCAAACTCAAGGCCTGTGGCCCAGATCCAGCTCACAGGGTTCTTAGCTCTGGCCTGGGGGGCTGTCCTGGAAACAGCAAAGGACTGTCCCATGGTGCCTCTGCCAACAAAAGTGAGTGTCCCTCCCGAGTTCCATTTTCACTAGCAGACAGTTGCAGGAGGCTGTCAAAGTCAAAAACGGAGCTTAGGAGCCCATTTTGACTGGCAGAGCACTTGGGCCGCCACAGGCGCCCCCAACATGAGTGATGTCAAGCTGGCCATGGTCCCTCGACCCCCCAAGGTCAAACACAACCCTGATATGGCCCTTAATGAAATTGAATTTGACATCCCTGCTCTAGTGGTTCTCTAAGATGCAGTGACATTGGTGCTTGTTGGAGAAGTGGCAAGCAATAATAAGGTCACAATGAGAACAGGCACAAGACTGAAGCTGGAGCCAGAGACAGAGGAATTGGAAGTAATGGTGGAGGTCCTGTGGGTATCAAAGCCAGGGTCAGCAGAGCCAATGGAACCAAGGGAATGTGGGAAAACATACCTGGTGCTGGTATGAACATGTGAGAGCCTGATTTGAGTCAAGGGGTCACTGAGAACAAGTAGAGTCTGAAATGCCACAGAGAAATCTATGGTTTGATCTGGCAAAGCTTCTAGGCCAACTGAATGCAGTAAGACTGATGGTAGATAAAGAAGGACTGATGGCTGGAAAGGGAAGACTATGTGAATGTGAGAAAATTTAATGCATTAAATGAATATAGATTAAATATTAAATACACAAGTGACAGATTAATACAAAAATAATGGGCTGACATAGTTTTATCACATAGATAATTATATAAAAAAGAATGAATGAATCAAAAGGAAGGGAAAGACTGAGATGCTCATGGTTGAATGGTACAAATGATATCCTCAAAGAAAAAAGAAAAAAAGATTAAAAGACAAAAGGCAGCCTATGAAATGGTGCATGTTATAGTTAGCAAGGAGAGACAGTGATATATAGCAAATGTAAAAAGATAGGTTTCAATAGTGAGGTTAAAAAATCCCATGAAAAGATCACATTATTCAAATTCACACTTTTCAAAGTGATCTTTTTATGGAAAATATGAAAGTTGGTTCCAGCTTGAGAGATAACTTTTAAACACAAATTCAACATGTATATTGTATATTAATGAAATTACAGTAAAGGATAAAAAGTTTACACACATATATATATATATTCACACACAGATGCACACACACACACATAATTTTATGGTTAACAAGTCATATTAGTTACAGAAAGCAAAGTAAAAACAAAAAAAATCTAAATATCATTCCTAAAGATACAGTGACAAAAGCACCTTTATTGTCTCTCAAAATATTTTAGCAGCATAGAGTGAACTGTTATCTCTTTCTTTAAAACTTCATACATATGCTGGTAGATGTAAAGTGATTTATTCACATTTCTGCAAACTGGCATACTTCGATTAAGATTAGGGTCAGCATTCATAATGTTTTGTTTTCTCAAAAGACATCTCCAAATTCCTTGAGAATGAACTCCTTCACTTTCATATTACTATTTTCTTTTGACAATTTCTTACTTTCCTTATGGACTAGCCTCAATTGCCTATGCATTAACCTCATATAAACTGAAATTTGGTTTGCATTAAACATGACCCAGCATCAACTAACAATTTGCACTAAATAGAATACTGCATTATTTGACCGCACACTAATTGTGACCTATCTGTATTCCTTTTCCATATTTTCAGGTTTTTTTAGTTTTCATATTGTATTCTGCACTTCTTCTGAAAATCTTTGAAAAACTAGCTTTGATCCCCAACCTAGGCATGGGATGATTATAAAACCTCTATTGTTTTTCTGTTCTGTGGGTTAGTTTTTTTTCTGGGTGTTCATTCCTACCTCCTCTTTATTTTACTTTTAAAATGTAAGCTGTGATTTGGGAGAGTAGAGTAGAGAATGCAAGCAAACATAATATGAACATGTATTTTCTCTTAGTATAGTATTGATCACTAATTTAAAGGACATTATTCACTTCCCTAACTGATCACAATATTCTCCTCTGGTCAGATATAACTATGGTAGTTACAATTTGAACAGAATATGCAAATAATGATTACACATAATACACATATTTATGCACACATATACACATGTACAAATTACAATGTGAAAACCATATGTGGCATTCTAGAATAACTGGAAATCTCAAAAAAATATGAGGAATTTAAAACTTACAATTCAAAAACCATATATAGCATTCCATCAGAACTATAGGTCTCCAAAAGTTCAACAATGTGAGGATGTTTCAGCATGTGACAGATACTTGCTTCCCTCTTCAGATCTGTTTGAAGACAGTAATTTCTGTATCATTAAACATCATAACAAAAGTAACAAGGATGACATATTCCTAATTAAATTTTAATAATTAAATATTTGCTCTAACATTAGTTTTAAATGCTTACAAAAGTTTTGACAATTGAATATTATCAGTGGTGAAATCTAAATTTTTTTACTACCGGTTTTGTGGGCGTGGCTTGGTGGGCATGGTGTGGTTTGGTGGGCGTGACTTGGTGAGCTTGCCAGGGGAAGGATACTGAAACTCTCCATTCCCACCCCATTCCAGAGGAAGGATACTGAAAAATCTCCATTTCCTCCTCACACCTGGGGGCACAATATTGCAAAATCTCCATTCCCACACCACTCTGGGGCCAGCCAGAAGTGCTATTTGCTAGTTCTCCAAACTACTCCAAATTTCCGCTACCAGTTCTCCGAACTGCTCCAAATTTCCATTACCGATTCTCCAGAACCTGTCAGAACCAGCTGGATTTCACCCCCAATTATATAACCGTACTGTTATTTTATGGCAATTCAATATGTAATACACAATTGCATAATATAAATATTAACTAGCACATGTATAAAAATTAAGAAGATACTGTATTTTTTGTTCCATAAGCCACACTTTTTTGTCCCCCAAAAGTGGGTGGAAATGTCTGTGCGTCTTATGGAGTGAATATTGTGTCACAGACCAGGCCGCGGCGGGGGGGGGGGGGTTAGTGCGGTGGTGGCAACAGTCAGCAGTGATGAACGGCGGTTGGATCGGCCTCCCAAAATTCTGCTGATCAGTGATACCGTGCGGCGAACAGCAATCCCCATTGCCTGGAACAGCTGATCAACGGTATTCCGGGAGGCTGATCCAACTGCCGATAGGCAGCGGCAATAGCTGGGGAATGCTGGCAAAGATTGCAGTGTTCCCCAGCAGACACAGAGGAGGCAGCAATAGTACCATTTCTGGTTGGCCAGCCCACTGATTGGCATGGCTATGGGAGGTTGGGGTCCAGCTGTCGCTCAGCTGACTGATGATGGGTACAATGGAGCAGAGTATTGACGAGCAATGTGCTGGAGCTGGAAGGCAGATTTTTTGTTTTCTTCTTTTCCTCCCCAAAAGCTAGGTGCATTTTATAGTCCAGAGCGTCTTATGGAGCAAAAATACGGTGAGATTACTGTCTAGCACATAGGCCTTTCTAAGAAAAAGAGCCATTAGCATTCTTCAGTGAGCTGAAATTTTTTCAACTCCTAGCACTGTGATGGTGAACCAATGGCACACGTGCTAGAGGTGGCACACAGAGTCCTCTCTGTGGGCACGCGCGCCATTGCCAACTGGTCTTTATTTATTTTATTTGTTCGATTTATATGCCGCCCTTCTCCCAAAGGACTCGGGGTGGCTCACAGGCTTTACAACGAACAACAAATAAATTAATTAAAATTTAAAATTATTAAAATTAAAAACAACTAAAAACATAATTGAAACAATGAATAATAAAACCTCCATCAGTCAGCCAGTCTGCTGGAACAGCCACGTTTTAAGGCCGCGGCGGAAGCAGGGAAGGTCGGGAGCAGTCTGGAGATCCGTGGGTAACCCCATTCCAGAGGTCGGTGCAGTTTGTGAGATGAATTTGTGCATGTGTGAATAGGAATGAAGAGAGTTAGAAAAACATTTGAATTTTCTATTGATGATCATTTCTCTCTGATAATGGATGAGACACAGAGGAATTCTGAAATATTGTTTTCTCCACCTTCCTATGGAAACTGACAGTTTCTTCATGTTTCCCTCTTCAAAAAGAAAACCCTTGCAATCCCAGGCCTTGCATCCCGTTTGTTTATAGCCAATTATTCTAGCAAATCTTGTATGAGAGTGTGTGTTCAGTCGACGAAGTTAGCCTGTCAAGTTTGTTCTCAACGTTGCTTTGCATGACTTGAAAATATAGTTTGGAACAATATGATACGATAGCAATAAGTCATCCAACATGGCTGATTTATTGGTCTTCTGATCTAAGAACCCTCAGTAATTGCAGAATTCTGTAGATAATAAAAGGCCTCTGCATTGAGAAGTGTTGTGTATTCCCAGCCCCATATGCCCTGTAACAATTTCTAAATTCTAGTTCTTTGGGTTGCCTAGTAACAAATATGGGTCCTGAACAAGCAGAATTGCTGGACACTGTAGGACTAGAGATAATATTCAGTTTGTTATCGGATACCATGAAATGCAGGTAGGTTGCTCCGCAAAAGACTATCATTTGCAAGAATCTTGATTATCACCTGTTTTAAATTCTAGACTTTGTTTTGTGATGGCTTCAGGTTTAATCTCAAGAAGAATAGTGTTAGCCCACTATAGCCCACTTCCATAGTTATCAGGAATCCTTGTTTCATAAAACTTAGGAAAAAGCATTCTCCCTACTTCCTTGGCCTTTAACTATATCAGTAGCATAGTGGCTCAGAATGAGGAATCGGGCTTAAGCTTGGGTGTGTGTGTGCAGGTGTGTTCCACAGATGGTCTGCTCCCAGAGAGGACCTGTTGTAGCGCTTGAGGTGAAGTTCTGTTATACACTTTGACTGTGGCTACATGGAAGTCAGTGCATCACAGAACTTTGTCTCGAGAGCTTTTCAGCATCCATCAAGGAAATAATGGCTCTCCTTTGGCCCTTTCTCTTTCCAGCTTCCCCTCAGGAGGCTGTTAGGAATTTGGGGAGCTGATTTATGCCAAACCCAACTGTTGATAGGATTTTTATTAAGCCTATCTTGAAACTCACCAGGAATTTGTCTTGAGTTTTTTTAGGCCGAGGATGTGCTCCACCATGCAGCTACAGTCTCGTCTGAATCCTGTTAGAATATCTCATTGAGCTCTAAACATGGCAAGAAAGCGGTCCATGTTTCCCATAATTTTGACCCTGTATGTCAGGATTGAACTGGAAAGTTTTAGGTTGCATATTGATTTACGATGGGAGCTATAACTGGTCATAGCTCTGACAAGCTGATATTCGACTGAATCACATTTAGTTCTGCTATTGAGTTGAGAACGGTACCTTCACTTGTTTTTAGTCAAGGAGCAATCTGCAAAATTTATGGTCTTATCTTACTACTTTCCCTCATAAAAAGGCTGAGGCTCCAAGAACTTCTTAAAGGTGAAATTTTTGCAGGTACAGCGGAAATCCTCTCTTCTTTGCAATTATTAGAAGATTGTGTGCCTCTGCTTGAGAGAAATAGAGAGAAAGGAGGGAGGGAAAGTATTTCTATCTCCAGTGTATAATCTAGTTCAAGATAAATGGTTTAGTGGGCAAAAATCCCCAAAAGTTGATATGGGAAGGACGTATACATAATTAGTACATTAAGGTAAGACCAGTCTGTATTCTGGAGGAGTACATTGACTATGTAATACTTTGCCTTGCCATGCATGTCTCTTTTTTGTTCTTCACTTGGAGTTTCTTACAAGTCTGTTTGGCCTCTTTGATATTCAGGAAGCCCTCATGATGTACTAGCTTCAATGCATCTTTTTCGTAATCCTCCAGCGAGTCTTCTAGTGCCCTTTTTTCTTCTTCAGCTGTCTGGTGCGGTTGAAACATTCCACGTCCCCTAATTATTACATTACGGTTGGTCGCACAGTCAACCAGAGATTTAGACTGGAGGGCGTTTTTACCCACCTATTGAACCATTCCCCAAAGACCTGTCATAGACAGATGTTATTGTTTGATGGTGTTAAAGGTATCATCACAGGATGTATGTAAGTGCTTTCAAATATAGCTCCTTTTGCAATTGACTGGTGGTGATTTTGTCAATGCGAAGGGGCGTTCATGTGATGCTTCACATGTTTTCAGATTACACTCAAGGCACCCATGACCATTGATTCTACCTTTGCTTTCTTTTGCCATAGTAGTTCTATCTGCAGGTCTTTACATTTTGTGATTTTCTCCAGTTGTTTCTCTTCTGCTACCTCCAGGTACTGCAGCATCCACTGTCCAGAATTTTTGGTCTTTCTTATCAACAATTGTTAAGGGTGTTGAATGGCAGGTGTTTGTCTGTCTGAATTCTAAAGTCCCAGAGCACTTTAGCGTCTTCATTTTCTACTATTTGTCTATTTTATAATCCCACAAGTTCTTACGTGTAGGCAAATGGTATTTCTTGTAAATATTTCAATGTACCATTATTGCTACTTTGTTTTGCTTTTGTTTTTTGTAATCAGACTGTGGGATCTCCTTGCAGCTGCTATTATTATTATTAGCAGCAGTAGCAGCAGTAGTAGTACTAAAGCAGTATTTAAATTTATATGTGCTCAACTCCCAGCAACTCTTACTTACTAAATGGGCTGCCATAACTTACCAAGTGACTGTATTAGACTGAATATGTAAGTTATGCAGACTTGGAATGACATATTGTGGCAGATTTATTTCATCAGTAGATCTATAGATGTTCTTCACATTATAAAATGATAGCAGACAAAAATGTCATTTGACCTATGACAATTCATCATCTTAGAGAAAATGAAATGAAGTTTCTAGTCCTTGTGAGGAGCTACGTGAACTTTGAAAACATATAGAATTATAAACCTTGGGATCAGACCCACAGTGGTCAGTGTGGAAACTTCAGGGTCTCTTACTATGGTTTTAATTTGTTTAACTCATTACTATCACAACAGCTGAATAAAATTTGGGACACAACGTAGATTTCATTTCACCTCAGCATCCACATACTGTAGTTTTGTTCAGTGTGACAAGTTTTGATGGTGATGCCGTGCATCTCTACACCGCACTCTGGTTAAAAAGACGAGTTGCACTTGGCGTTAATTGAATGGAACAGTGAATGTGTATCTTTTTTCCCTCCCCAGGAACCATCTCTCTACACAGTGAAAGCCATTCTGATTTTAGACAATGATGGAGACCGTCTTTTTGCTAAGGTAAGTCACGGGGCCTGTAAAGAGTGGAAAAATTCAAAGTTTTAAGAAGAACCCAAAACTGTAGCTCCAATTGCAGGGTTTGCCTGCAGTGCTTCCCCATTCCCCAAATCTGCATCTACTGAAAAATTTCTAGTTTAGAATTGTTTCTTTCCCCCCCCCCTTTTTTTAATGAAGCTATGGCATCTTTTTCTACCCTAGTGTACTATCTTGAAGGGCGAAGGAAATGTGTTTCTGCAGCTACATTTGATTTGGTTGGATAATTTATGAGATCTTGGCTCAGCTTTCTCCTACCCAGATTCAAAGGCCTTATATCTGCCTCAGTGCCCCATTTATAGAAAACAGGGAAGTGCCTGTCAGGTTTATTATGATGGAAAAGAAACTTAGAATACCCTTCCACACCTTACAGATGTGGCAGACTGTGCAGTTAAATGAGACACGAGGAGCCATTGGCCCTCTCAATATTCTTGAGTTCATAATTCACATTGACTCCCAACTAGCATGTTTCCTGGAAATGGTGGTCCGACCATATCTTACAGGATCCCCTGTTCCTGATTTTAGTATACGAAGTTGCCTTTACCATGATTGTATGTCTCATTTGAATCTGGCCACTTGTTTTCTTTCCTTGCCGCTCAGCTAATCAGCCTTTCTTTTCCCCCTACTAGTATTATGATGACACCTATCCCACCGTCAAGGAGCAGAAGGCTTTTGAGAAGAATATTTTCAGCAAGACCCATCGGACAGATAGTAGGTTTTCCATGGATCATGATTTACCCATTATTTTTTCAATATTTGTTAATATATTCCAAAGACCAGACCTATACCAGTGGGAAAAAACAGAATTAATGTGTACAAAGAAAGTTTTAAGAACATTTTTAAGAATGCTGTTTTTTTTTAAAGTTCCCGGGTTATTTTTAATTTACACTTCATTTTTAGGAGAGATTTGTTATATCAAGGGTAAGCAGTCCATGTAGCTGTCTTATGAGAAGAGATTGAGGAGACTGGGAATGTTTGGCTGTGAAAAATTGAGTGTGAGGGAAAAGATAACTGTTATCTTTAACAGTGTTCTTTAAATTCTGGAAAGTGGATGATCTAGAAGAAAATGAAGATGTGATTTCCATTGTCAAATAGTGGTCTTGTTACAGAAAGCACATTTGGTTTGAATGTCAGGAAAATATAGTGAAAACAGGTTTATAGTAGCAACCCACCACTGATGCATAGAGCATTTAGGTCTCAGACTTAAATGTCTCCTTTGAATTCCATGAGTCTACAGTTTTCTTTGAAAAAAAAATTCTTTGAGAGAAGTGAGGTCCACCAGCATTGTCCTACCTATCGCCTAAAACCCCTCTGGATTTTGTTCAAGGTTCAGTTTTGAAACAAATTTTCTTTTTGATGCCCCCTCCTATTACATAAAACCAAAAACTCATATTACATGACTGTAATAAGATGCTCCTTTCACATTTCCTGTTTCCTGAGAAGCACCCTACATCTGTGTGCTTGTCAGCTGATGCAGGAATGTGGATTCATGCTGCACCCTGTAACACATAATTTCTTTATGTAACACTAATTGCAAATTGGGTATGAATGTAAGTATTGACAGGTTATGACAGCAGTCCAGTTTAAACATTTTTTTAAAGCAAGAGCCAATTGTTTCTACAGTAGTGTAGATTCTCTCAAAAGCCTACATTAACTCTGGGGCAACATTTTCTTGTTAAGCAGCTTTTGAAAGTTAAGGGTAATTCATTAAGGATAATGAATATTATCATTACTCAGGATTGGAAATGTAGCTTAGTTGTATTTATCTACCTCCTACCCTCTCTTGTTCCAGGTGAGATTGCCCTCTTAGAAGGCCTGACTGTTGTTTATAAGAGCAGCATTGACCTGTATTTTTATGTTATCGGCAGCTCCTATGAAAATGAGGTATGTTATTCTAGGAACAGCAAGAGCAGCTGTTTGCAGTAGCACCACTAGTTTCAACCATGCTGACTTCCATATGAAGAAAACATTGTTGCCATCATTGTTATATGATGGCAACCTTAGGTTGTGTGAAAACTGACTGCAAACTGCAAAATACTTGCAGTTGTACTTGCAGGTGAGCCTTGGTGGCTCACCTAATTAGTGCTCTGAACTAACTGTTCAGTTAGTTCCAGATGCCAGCAATTAGTGTT
>JANHFM010008423.1:0-12347 GCA_032468115.1 Grayia smithii
GCTTATTTGTACCCTATGACTATCATTAAGTGTTGTACCTTATGATTCTTGATGAACGTATCTTTTCTTTTATGTACTCTGAGAGCATATGCATCAAGACAAATTCCTTGTGTGTCCAATCACACTTGGCCAATAAAATTCTATTCTATTCTAATACACCAGTACTGCCTATCTGGTTATATGACTAATAAAGGAGTTTCTTCCCACAGAGTACTGATGACCAATTTGTACAGCTAAAAGGAACAAAGATAATACAGGCCACGTTCATCTGAAAGAAGCCACTCCCAGGAATGAGTCATAGTATGTGATATTTAATAATAAATATAGAATGGAAAGAAGAAGCAATGGAGCAGAAGAAAAATTGAGTTATTTTGTATTTACTTAGCAGTTTCTGCCATCTTATGTAAACATTCTCATTTTATGTGTATGTATCTATATACATTAATATCTAGATACACTTTCAGTGAGTAACATAAAATAGTTGAAAGGAATGATATAGTTGTCCAACCACTGAAAAATAAAACTAACTGGCATGGCCAGTCCCTGTGTAATAATTAAATCATGCAGTATTTTTTTTCTGTAGACACTAGATTTTTATTAATAAAAATGCTTTCTCTCATCTATTATTTTTTAGATTGTTATGAAGCTTGCTGTAATCAATCACAGATATGAATTCTGAAAAAAGATTGGATTTTTTGAGTTAATAGCTGAAAGTGAGTGCTTAACATGAAATTGTATGATACTCAAACATCGCGCCATTCATACAGCAATATGTATAAATTTAAAAAAATAATTTAAAAAATGATTTTAAAAAAACTTGCTCAATTAGAAGATCGGCATCTGATGTCTGAGAGTAGATGGCCTCTTTTTCTGACCTCGGTATATGGGGACCACCCAAATAGGACCTTTTTATATATTGGCAAACACTCCATCCAACCCACCAGTTTTCCTGATACCAGATTTAAAATGTTATAAATGCAAAGTTAAAACATTGTTCCATTGATGTTTTAGGGCATTATTATACTACACAATTTTCAATTCCATGTAGGACAGTGTTTGAATTGCTTTGATATGACTTTCTGAAGGTCACCATCTTCTAGTTTCAGTTATTCAATCAAAGTCAAACTAAACATCTAAAACCAAGGGGGAAAATGGTTTTCTAATCTACCGTATTTTTTGGTCTATAAAACAATAAAATTCGGACAATAAAAACAAGGACAAATAGGCTGAAAAACCACTTCTCTTATCCCAGAGAAGTAACTACAGTATGTTGCATTCTACTGTATAGTGCAATATTAATGAAATATCAGGGCTTTTCAATTCAATTGTGTAAAATGTGAAGGATATGTATGTTTTATTTTATTTTTTATAGTTTTCTTATGTATGATGTACACTGAAGATGGCATATAATTTCATTGTATGAGGTGCAATGACAATAAAGTAAACTTTAAACTTTATAAGACACACTCCCCCCCCCCCCAAAAAAAAGAGTGGGTGGAAATGTCTGTGCATCTTTTTTTTTTAAATAACCTTTATTAAAACATACAAGACTTTCACAGTAAAACATATCCTATAAAATACATATAAATACAATTATTACAAATCTACAATATTATCAAAGAAAAAGAGAGAGGGAAAAAGGGGGGAAAAAGAGTAGGTACACATATATATTTAATCTTTTACAAACATCTAAGAAGTAAGAGAAAGAGAGAAGAAGAGATACAGAGCAGAAAAGAAGAAAAAGAGAAAAGAGAGAAAGAAAGAAAAAAAAAAGTAAGAGTTTTTCTGTGCATCTTATATAGCGAATGTTGCCAAAGCCCCACCCACTGGCCTCTGCCTCCCAGCAATTGCCTCCCAGCAATTTGCCTTCTTGCAACAAACAGCAAACAGCCTGGTCAGCTTCAGCACAGCCTGATTTAGCACAAACAGCTGATTGGCAGTTGGATTGGCCTCCTGGAATACCAGCAATCAGGAGTTTCAGGCTGTGGGGATTGCCACCACCTATTGCTGCTATCATCACCCATCATCGCCACTGCCTATTGCAGCCTCCACATGCCCCATTTTTGACCTCCACATGCCCCATTTTTGGCCTCCACATGTCCCGTTTTTGGCCCATTCCAGGTGGCAGGGATTGCCCCCATCTATTACCGCCGATCCCCACAGCCTGGAACAGCTGATAGGCGATATTCCAGGAGGCCAATCCAACCACCAATCAGCTATTTGTACTAAATTAGGCTGTGCTGAAGCTGACCAGACTGTTTGATGTTTGCTGCAAAGAGGCAAATTGCTGGGAGAAAAGGGCAGATGTTTTTTTGTCCTCTGGTTTTCCTCTTCTAAAGCTAATGTGCATTTTATAATCCAGAGCATTTTATAGTCCGAAAAATACAGTACTTGAATATTTGGCTAAATAATGTAATTCCACTATGCCTTTATTTCGTTATCAAACTTATTTGACTGATCTGTGAAAAATCAATTAAGAGTTTTAGGAACAATGTGTCCCTAAAGACAATGAATCTTTTTGCTGAATCGCCCTATGGTCCATATGCTGATTCTCTATATGGAGGAATAGTGGGAATATTCTAGTTTGCTGATTGGAATCTAAAATAGCAATAAGCTTGAACAGTTTGTTTTGTCCCCTGTGGCATTCATCATCTGTGTCAGTAGACAAGCTGTCTTCTTCCACTGGCCTGTTTGCTTCCATATCGTAAAGCCACTCTGATGTAATCCCTGTGCAGAGAGTACATTTTTATGCAGTCTCCAGGCAAGTAATTGGCATATCCTGGATTAATATCGCTCAAGGGTTTGGGAACTATATGGGCCCCTAATCATTTTGACTTCACAAGCATATAATTTTTCAGCAAGATCAGGTAAATCTCTATCCAGAAGAAATTGAGGGTATTACAGCTATGACTAATTCACTGCGCAGTGACTCACTCAGTGATGCATCATCAGAAACCTCCCAGACAAACTAGCATTTCAGTTAACACACTGTTTTTAAAAAAATCTCACTCTGATTGAATCCCAGAATTTATTTCCCTCCTGGGAGCTGCATGAAACAGTAAGTTTCATACATATATATCTACATATCAGATGCTATTTCCCCACCCTGTTCCCATTTTTTACTCTCAAGTCTGAATGTCATAAACACCGATGTGCATATTTTTAATATACAGATGGTAAAATCTCACATTTTGATCAAGTGGTTGGGAAAATGTTTGAGCCTCAGCAATTCCTTACAAAATCAATATTTTGAATCTGGCAATAAATACTGAATACTTTAGATACCTTTCAAATAGGCTCAATGCTAATTATAACAACAATAACAAAAAAACTGGCTATCCTTTCCTGCAGGGACATGCTCCCCTAGCCTCAAAGCTGCTGAGTGCTTCAGCAAGAGTCAGTCTGAGGTAGGGAAGATTGTTGGGATATTGGCCTGGTGGGCGGGGGAGAGATTTGTTCATGTTTTCTCTCCCTCTTATACTTCAGGGAGTCTGGGGGGCAGAAGGTAGCCTGAGTCTCTGATGTCTTTTTTATTATTACATTGCATAAGCTTAAAGTGTACAAAAGAATAAAGAAAAAGGATAAAAAAGATAATATGAAAAAAAGATAATTTAAAATGTTGTGAAGGGGAATTTTGGTGGAAGAAAGTACCTTTTTAGGGGAGAAATCATCAGGGGTCTACTGCATCCATTGCAGTTAGGGACAGCTATATATTGGAACTACAAAGCACAATATTAATATTCAAATAAAGAACATGGAAGGAATTATTGCTGTCTAAGGCAACCAGAAAAATCAGCAATAATGAAATGTGCAATGTTTCATATTGGGCAAAAGGTTCAATTCAAAAGCACAGAATCATGTCAAACTATCTGTGCAATTGCATAGGTAGACTATCAAGATCCATGATCATTTCAATAACTTCGACAGGAAGTAGGAGAATTTGAAAATCAACAAAGCATGGATTCCAGCTTGTTCCAGCCTCAACAAGACTAAACAGCTGCCCTTGAACACCTCTAATGAAAGGAATCTGAATAATTGGATCCACTGTCAAAGATGGTCAAAGGCTTAAGTTGTGTAGATCAGGGCTCTGAAACTCACAGCCTGCAGGCCTGATGCTTCACACACTGGCCACACCCCTGCCTGGTTTAGCAAAAGGGGGGGAAATCACAATACGTCATGTGATGCCGCTGTGATGCCGTGAGTTTCACACCCCTAGCGTAGATCATTATGAATACAATTCAACATAGACTGAATCCTTATTATCTGATCTGTTTTTCAGCTGACGTCTCTTTGTAATTTCATGTAAATTATAATAAGGATAACTTAAAATCTGAAAGACACAACAAAAGAAACATCATGACACTAAACAGGAATTTCCCAAGTCCACTTTCTCAGAATAACATTCCAGCAAGAATAGGAACCAGAAATGGTATATTTAAGTGCAATCTACTCAGGCCATCCAAAAGGATGCTGTAGATGACAGATTCAAATGTTTCAGAGAAATCCAGCAATACCAGTGAGAAAACATTATTCTTACCCTGTTCCAAGCTTTCTTCTAATCTTATCTTCAGTTGGATTCATTCCAGATTTATTACCAAAGTCTTTCCATTTTTTACCCCACTCATTTCCATCCCAAAACCTAAGAAGTTATTTGGCTCTATTCCTGAAAGAAAATGCTTAAGATTAGATTTCTTTAGTACAGACTGCAAAAATGATTTGATAGACATAAGGTACTTTGGATTTCATGTGTGAAGAGCATTTTCCTGCTATAAATTAAAGCAGCTGCTGTTTTTCTAGTTTTATCATGAGCCCAAATAGGAATACTATGCTTCAAGGGTCAGATTTCATCCTAATAAGTGTAGTCCAGAATTTTCCTAATAATCTTTCTAATACTCTTCCAAATAATTGTCGACTTTCATTTTGAAAGTTGACAGTTACTGGCATTGATGGGCAGTTCTACGTTTGCTATGAAAGGTACAAAATCCTGAGCACTTTCTGGCAGATTACTGGTAATTTTCATGCAGGTAGAACTCTACAGGAACACTTTTTTAAAATAAATAAATAAATCATGCTTGTATTATGCTCAAGGAAAAGTGGAAACAGATATTCCTGTGCAACATCTCCATATCCTTGCAGAATGTCATTATTATATTATATTGTGTTATATTATATTATATTTATCCATGAGGAGGTCCTGTATATCTGAATGACTTTCCAAAGACCTGAGACTAATGGCCTTTTTCCAAAAATATAGCCACAAAATAGCTAAGGTGAAATCCATAAGAAACACTTTAGGTAACCAGCTGTTGTCATGAGTAGATATGCAGTGCAGTCATACATACAATTTACTCAGCAGTCCCCTTTAGTCTAATAGTCTTCTTTCCAATAAATGAAAATGTAACATTTAATGTAATATTTCCCTATAAACCTATGGATTAGAACATTCTCATGCAGTTGGGGAACATTTTCAATCAAGAATAGGGAGCCAGTGGCCCACATACTGTTAGGCTACAAATCTAATTTCCCTTCATCATTTGTCATGTTACCTTGAATTAAAAGAACAATTGTCCAATAATACTTGGATTCTAGATGCACCAAAATTATATTTATTTGTTTTAACATGCTGCGTGAATCAAGTAATTGTGGCTTGTTATGATTTATAAAACACAATTGATGCATCTCTGCTGGTTGTCTATTCAATAAACTATATTTAGCAAAATCATAATTTAGTGAACTATTTGAAAGCAATCAAATCTGGAGGTAAACACCAAAATGAGAAATATTGCCCCATGCGATTTGTTGTATGGTCCAGCACAAGTTATTCCATTTTAGGATGCAATTTATGTTCCATTCTGTAGCTTTCTTTTCTAATATAAAAGTCATCTATAAACTCCCTGCCACCCAGATGGAAGAAAAATAAATCTTCCTATCCCAAAAGTATTTTTTGATTTAGAAATTGATTTTTTAAAAAATGTTTAAAATGCCAATAATTTCTGGAACAGCGAGCAGTCTAATGCTAACAGCTTTTTATATGTACTGTAATTAAATTCACAGCTACACTTTAAAGTGACATACTGCTATCTCACGCACACCCAAATGAAAATATATTGAAAATACCTCCCATTTAATCTCAAACAGGAAGATGGTCAATTCATTTTTTTGTAGATGATACCACTTTGCACCACAGTACAACATTAAATAACAAGGGGCAAAATATCTTAATATTTGCTGAAGACATCTTGGATATTCTTTGGAATAGTCTCAAAGACAGGCTGGTGGGGCCAGAAATGTGGAAAACTCTAGTTTCTCTCATGGTCAGCCTAGAACTTCCTTCCTTCCTTCCTTCCTTCCTTCCTTCCTTCCTTCCTTCCTTCCTTCCTTCCTTCCTTCCATTTATTTATTAAATTTGCCACCTATCTTGCTTAGGATACCCAAGAAAAGCAAGATAATTTCATCCCACCTGTCTTTCTTTCTCATAGAGTGTGTTTTGTGTGAAAATTGGGTGTGAAAATTTGAAACTTGACCATAGAATAACTTCTAGGAGCATGTAAAGTTGATTGGTCTTTTCAAGCCCCATAAAGGAAATTTTGTTATAAGATGGCACTCTGCTTTGGATTCCTTCTTTAGAAGAATTGCACTATTGCTATCATTCAAAGCAAGAGAGACCATCTCAAACTGATAAATCACTGTCTGATCCTACCTATCAATCTACTTTGATCTTAATAACCAATTTGATCAATCTTATTTACATAGTGGACAAGACAAATGCAAACATAATTTCTACATCTTCAGATGTCCCAAAGTAAAACTTGACCAAGGGTCCTCCCCACACCTCTCCAGGTCCTGCTCTAAATATGTCAAATTCCAAGTGGATATGAGCAAATTTCTCCTCGAGAATGTAGCAAATGCTTTAGGCCACTGCCCAGAAGCCTTTCATCATCAAGAACGTCTGGAAAGCAACATCTTGAGAATGAAATGTCTTTTTGGTTTCCCTCACTGGCACTGAAGAGGCATAGCCCAGTGTTTTCCTGTGCATGAGCAAGTTCATTTTTAATTCTAGCTGTCTTGTTTTGCCTATTTGATTTCCTGCCTGAACAACTCTAAAGAAGTGACCTTCCTTCAGTAATTTAAACCAACTCACTGGCAGCAACAATAACCATCCTCCACTATTCTGGTTAGATTTTATCATTGTTATCATTAAGGACAATATGAATGATGTTATCACAAATCTTGCATTACAGGTAATTCTTGGCTTAAAACCACAATTGAGCCCCAAAATTTTTGTTGCTAAGCAAGACACTTGTTAAATGAGTTTTTTATGACCTTTTTTGCCACACTTGTTAAGCGAATCACTGTAGATAGGTTAGTAACACATTATTATTAATCTGACTTTCCTATTGACTTTGTTTGTCAGAAGATTGCAAAAGGTTATCACATGACCCAGAATTTTGATTACCTGACCATGGGGATCCTGCAAATGGTCCTAAGTGTGAGAAGCAGTCATAAGTCATTTTATCCAGTGCTGTTGTAACTTCAGATGGTCACTAAACAAATGGATATAAGTTGAGGACTACCTGTATAGGACAAAATAAAAATACCCCTAGAAACTAAATAAATAACAGTGAAATAATATTATACTTTTTAAAGGAAAAATTATGATGCTGTGTTAAGATGTAAACAATCATGTAAAAGTAGATGCAAAACATTCTAGTATATTAAGCCATGCTCTTTTGACTTTGACCTGACAATTGCCCATAATACATAACAGCAAACAACAGTAATTTTATTGAGTTTTGAGTCTTGTAGCTGCTTTTTTTCAATGTAGGCTCCAATATTGTAGTGAAATATTGATGAGAAAAATACAATACGAAACTTACATTGCAGATTCTATGTGCTGTTAAAAGAAAAATACTGATTACATGCACTATTTTCTCTCTCTTAAATATATTCCAAGTACTTTGAATGTCTTTGTCTTCCCATCATCACCATCTTTCTTCACCATTCTTAGTTTAAGTATCTCCTACACAATGTTTCTCTGGTTAATTAAAGTTTACAGCAGAAGGAGCCAGTGTGGGCTGAAAGCATTGATAAAGAGATGACTAATAAAGTAATCGGCATGTGATTAATGTGTGGGTTGCCAGGCATAGATTAGTACTCATTGAATCTCCTCGCTTTTATCTCTGCTCTATATTCAAATAATCCTCTGCTAATAATTCTGAGGTCTACTTTCCTCTCTCTTTGTGTTGGAACAAGCAAAACAAAGGAACCTAATTTTTAAAAATCTGTGATTGAGTTCTGGGTGGAACAAATCAAACTGAACCTTAGAAGTAACACCATTTTTTTCACACTTTGTGGATAAGGAATTTAGAAAGATGGGAAATTATAGTGACGGCACAGAGATATTTACCACCAAACTAGGCACCAGTTATTCCCACATGTTGAACTCCTTGTCTTGGACTTCCAGAATTAGAAAAACATGCTTAATAACCATGAAGAGATGTTTGATCTATAGGAGCTTATAGATGAGCAATGTGTCCAAGTGACACACCTTATTTTTTGTTTTTTTTAAAATAAATCTTTATTATTATTTACAGAATAAAATACATAAAAGAAAAAACAAAAGACAAGGGGTACAGAGAGAAAAAAGAAGAAAAGAAGTAACACGTTTGACATAACAATACAAAATCTAAACACCATCTAAAAGACATATTTACAAACAAAAAAGACACAACCAGGAGACACCACTTTACTATTTGTATAACTTTGTCAGTATGAATTTGGCTGACTGTGGGATGGAAAAAAAAAAAAGAGAGATGCCACATCTGGTGCTGTGAGCCTAATCAGTGTCATATCCTGAAAAATGTGGAGAAAGTATAATATTCACTCCAAAAAATCAGAATGGCACATTTTACCTGAAAATAATCCCAGGGGATAGATCAATTTTAAGCAATATATTAAAGCTTCTTAAAATGCAGATATGATATAAAGCATAAATAATTTTGAATCTACTAAAATGAGAGCCTGTTACCTTGTAGACATCCAAGTCAGTATTCATTATGGTTTCAGCAAGGTGAATAATTTATAATACAAGGACATTATGTGGTCCTTGTACCATTTCTGTGGGTCCTGAAATCTTGTTGAACTAAATTTCACTTCCTTTTTATTTTCAGCTGAGAAAAACTTGAAAACTGTAAGTCTAAAATAGACTAAAATGCTTACAAACATTTAGGAAAGATAAAATCAACTGCCAACCAAAAGCAGGGTAAAGAAAATCCCAGGCTGTTTCCGATGTATTTTCATCCACTTTATGTTACTTCCTTGCCTAGTTTGGCCCATGGCTATTTAAAAAGTCATTATGTACATATACTAAAAAAATTACTTTGCCGTCTCAGAGAATTGGACAAAAACTGAAAACACATCTTAAAAACCATCTCTAACCAGGAATCCAATTTAGAGATGTTGGATCATTCATATTTCACAAAAAATGATGTAAAAATAACACAGGAGGAGTAGGAAGAGAAAAGTATGTAAGCTGCCTTAAGTTGTATGGAGGAAAGAAAGATGCATTACAAATTTAGAATATAACTATATATTTATAGTTATACTCAATTTGTGTCCAAAGTTTCTTACCCTACCCTATTCCCTTTCAATTACAGTATTTTCTATAAAGTATTGTGACTATGACCTATTCATGCAATGATCTTTGATGGACAAAACAGGAAATATAAATAAACTTTAAAATTTCCCAGTATGAATCATGTCTCATAGAGCTTTCAAACTTAACAAACAGCATGGTTAATATAGTGGCAGAAACTTTTTTTTGTTATTCTATTATCTGCCTTCAAGGTATGTGAACATGTAAACAAGCTCTGAGTAAGCTTTACTGACCTAAAAGATTTGCAAATATAGTATATGTATCTGTGTATGTGACTGGGAATGTGAGGAAGAATCAAATGTCTCTTTCCGTTTGTTATTTATGTGTCCTTAAATTTGGTTCATTGTCATCCAATCAATATTTGCTTCAAATAGTAGCACTGAAAAGTCCCATTGAAAGCCACTGGAATGTGCAGATATGATATTAATCTTAAACTTAATAAACTACGGAGAAAAGAAAGAAAAAAATCCAGGTTGCAGTATTGAATGGTATGGATTCTTGGCATGGTCAGTCTAATGGAAAGAGTCTCTTACAATTCAGTCAAGAGTTTGGTGGTCCTTGAGGTGAGGCCATCAGAGCTGGGCTGCAAAAATCAAGACAATCATTTGATGGTACCAAAGAGTTCCCTATTCGCTATTGCAGATATCTAAATTTCTGAAAATTTCCCCATTCCTAGAAAAGTTATGGCTACTTTGAAACAACATCCCTACTCACGGGTACTGTAAAGCACTTTCTTTTTAGAATTGAATTGGATATTTTTATAGGTGAATGAAACTAATAGGATTGTTGAAATTTTGGACATAATTCAAAAGAAGCATATTGTACCTCATCTGAGCACACTTTTCAGCTATTTATTAAGGTAGAGCCTCTTTTTTAATCCATTTAGCTAGAAAAAAGTAATTCTGTTTTAAGAAGTCAATTTACTAGAGTGAAAATGATTAATAAAACAGCTGCATCTTTCTTTGAAGCTTATGTCAAAGGCTGAAAAAAGGTATTGCTTTAATGAATAGTTAAGAAGTACTCCTGCTTATGCAATATCTCAATCACATATGACATGCACATCTGACATATGCAGGGCCACTGAAATTACATTTTCCTCTATTCATGCATTTTGCCTCAAGAACATCATACTAAAATATAACATGCTTTGTTTTAGTTTTGTGTGTTACGTCAACTCAGCACTGCTCTTTATGACATGGTCACAATTATGTGTGAGACCATGCACTAGTCACCCCATAGTGATTAGTATAATGTGTGGAACGATCCAATCTGGGTCAGTCACCAGGACCAGTTTAACTTTGGCAATCCTTCACAGCACTTGAGGCAACTACTTCCAAACAACTGAAAGTATAATGTGTGTATGGCTGGGCTTAGAGGAATGTCTCAAGTAATGAAATATAGGGAGTTAATAAAAGGGGAAAACTTGATATGTGCTCATTTTCTCCAGGAAGGACTGGAATTGAGTAAAAGAACAAATGCTTTGTGTTCAAGTGTCTAGGTTTAATCATTTATATTTTTAGAGTGGACTATGCTAGAACCCTGCATAAAGAGATTAGAATATCATGCATTATTATGACTGCAGCAAATGTTTGGAATGAATGCCACATTATTGGGCCTCTGAACAGAATATTTTCAATGGAGCCTAAGCAATATATATAGTATACTATTAGCAACAGGGAAATATTACCTTGATTAAAACTATTGGGAAAGAAGTTTTATTTTTTTTTCTTTCTTCCCTCCCATCTTTTGAAGATGAGTCTGCTTAGACATGAATCTGCTAAGAACAGTAGGAAAACGGTGACTCTCCCAACATTGGAGTCATATGGAATTTAAGTAGAGAGGATAAAAATAACCTCAGTGATGTTGATTGTGTGGGGGAGTCTGTGTGTAAGTAACCCCAGAAACTCTGGTGTAAGATTTGCATCTTCCCCAAGCAGAATGAAAAATTGGTCTGAAGGACATCTGGCTCTTGAACCATCACTATCCCAAACAACATCTGCTCATCCCTGCAATGGCAAATAGAGCACATTGTTTTTATTTTAGTACATTTGTTAGCCAATAACCTTGTACTTTGATCATTCTGTTGTCATTTTATGTCTTAACATGCTGTCTCCTTTACTTAGCTTTTAACATTTTCATTATTCATATCTTGTACCACTTTCAAACTTAGAGTGGTAGAAAATGAAGCATCTCTTCATCAAATTGAAGAAAGATGATCTCATGGAAACTGAGATATAACAAAAGAGGACAGGCTAATCTAATGATGAGACATTAGGCTAATTAGCATTATAAAAGAGGGCCACTTCCTCTGTCTAAAATTTACATGCAAATGATTTGTGACTCTGGATAACACTACATGTAATTCAAGCAGTGAACTTAAGACCCATTAAATTCAATGAGTCTACTGTTTGAACTATGATTCAGTCTGATTGCAGACCATTATTTTAGTAGAAATTAGCTTAATGAAAAATTACTGCAGATCAGTATGATAGTATGACACATATAACAGGATTACCAATGTTGAGTAGGAAAAATAGCTTCTCAATAATGATGGTGTGCACAGATACCTTCAGGTTCCTGGACTTTTTTATTTATTTATTTATTTATTTATTTTATTTTGTCGCATTTATATGCCGCACCCCTCTCCCGAAGGACTCGGGGCGGCTTACAGAATAAAACATAACAATCAATT